>SJYA01001561.1:0-15357 GCA_006410615.1 Neotragus moschatus | reverse complement strand
TGGATTGTAACCCAACAGAGAGCCAAGCAAGAACACGAATGGGTTGCCATTTCCTCCTCCAGGGGATCTTCCTGACCCAAAAATCGAACTCATGTCTCCTGCATTGCCAGGCAGATTCTTTACCACTAGTACCATCTGGGAAGCCCCTTGGTTCCCCGACCAGAGATCAAACCCATTTCCCCCTCCCCCAAAGTGGAAGCCCAGTGCCTTAACCACTGGACCATGAGGGAAGTCCCAATCCTTCCTTTTCAATGGAGCTTAAATGTGAACAGAAGATCAGTATAAAGACCAGGAAATGGATTCTCATTATTCATGATTTCTTATTTTTTATGAAATTTTTGTCTGTGTCTTTCTCCAACCAAGAAATATGGATTAGTAGTTCCGGCTAAAGAATGCAAACAGGAATTGCTGAATGGATGGTAAGAGTAACTAACAGGGACAGCCAGCTGGGGCAAGCCCTTCTGCCGTGTCCTCGTCTCCTTTCCGGAATTCAGAGGTGATGACGGGCACTCGTACAGACATCTTGAACTAAGAGGAAACTTTCAAAATGACTACACTGATGATGGTAGATCAGAAAGTGAAGGGAATAAGATCCCTGATACTTGTAGAGCAGCCACAGGAGTTCTGGGCTATCTGCCTCAGGACTTTTACAAGAGAAACTCATCTTCTTGTGTATTTACAACCATTGCTATTTAGGGGTTTGGATTGTATGAAGTTAAACCTAAACACAGTGGATAATAGCAGACAACCTTTGGCCATATTCCTCTTCACTCCAACTCGAGCTCCCATCGCCCTCCAAACACTGTCATTCTCCTGCAACTTCCACTCTTCTCAAGGTTAGCTCTGTTTGCCCACCACCTCAGCCATCTCATTCCTGTCTATTTACTCTGAATTAGTTAATCTGCCCACTCCAGACCTCAGCCTAGCTCAGTCCTAATGATTGTGTACTTTCTTCTCCCCAAAACTATTTTTCTTATTGTAGATAAGAGTCCCCCCTCAAAAGAGTTCTGTATTAACTCTAACATTTTCCCTCTACTACATATGTTATTTCCAAAATCCCAAAGCTTTCTCAACAACTTTTAGCTCTTTGTTGAAGTTCTGTATTATTTACTATCCATGGAAAAGCTTGATCCACAAAGGAAACTTTCAACCAAAAACGTGCAGATTGAATTTATGGTGTTAAAAGACTTTTTGCTGCTATTTAGTTGCTAAGTCGTGTCCAGCTATTTTGCGACTCCATGGACTGTGGCCCACCAGGCTCCTCTGTCCATGAGATTTCCCAGGCAAGAATACTGGAGTGGGTTGCCATTTTCCTCCTCCAGGGGATCTTCACCCTCAGGGATCGAACCCTGATTCTCCACATCTCCTGCATTCTTTACCACTGAGCCACCTATGAAGCCCATGTTAGAAGATAATCTGAGGCACATTAAAATTTCAAGTTTATATGAACAAATCAATTCCATTTGGGCAGCACTAGACTAGAAGTGGTTTGGGTGTGCCACAGAAAGGAGTCAATGTAAAGACTTTTATAGAGAAGCCACATAAACAAAGCAAGAAAGTTATTTAATTGGTTGTAGCTTAAGCCACTGGCTTATTGGGAAAGACTAGCTTCTTCTGTGGGCTTCTCTGGTAGCTCTGCTGATAAAGAATCCACCTGCAATGCAGGAGACACTGGTTCAATTCCTGGGTCAGGAAGTCCCCCTAGAGAAGGGACAGGCTACCCACTCCAGGATTCATGGGCTTCCCTGGTGGCTCAGCTGGTAAAGAATCCACCTGCAATGCAGAAGACCTGGGTTCGATCCCTTGGTTGGGAAGATCCCCTGGAGGAGGGCATAGCAACCCACTCCAGTATTCTTGCCTGGAGAATCCCCAGGGACAGAGGAGCCTGGTGGGCTCCAGTCCATAGGGTCACAAAGGGTCAGACATGACACAGCACAACACATCACAGAGCTGGCTGTGTGTGAATGGCTGTCCTTAGGTTTTGATTTCTTAACCTTGAGGCATTTTCAGGTTAGAATTTGGTTTGCTTACTTAGGCTACTAAGGCATTATAGCCACCTCAGTCTAATAACCTTTCTGTTTAATTAATTTAACAGTCCAAAGCCCTAATAATTTCTCCATATTTCATTTGCATAATATGAATTGCTTAACAATAATGTAGAGAAAGAATGCAATTTGGCATTGTTGAGGAGGAAGACATTTTCCTCTATCCTTCTAGGTTCTTCTGGCTAGTCTAAGAATTAAATTGACATAAGATAGGTAAATAGGAGAAAATTAAACAAAATTTTAATAGCATGCATATATGGGAGAGACCCAGAAAATCTGAGTAAGTTATCAAAATGGCTGACACCCTCATCTTAAATACAGGCTGTTGGGCGTGGTGGTTTGGGATTTCAAAGGCAATTCACATGAAGGTAGAAAAGCAATTCTTTGGTAAACAAATGTTTGCTGGGCCACAGAGACAACAGGACACAGAGTGGACTCTGATCTTAAGAATTTCCCCAGCTCTTAGCTCAGATTCATTGCAGAAATCTCTGACGAGAGCTCTATTCCTGTGACAGGCCTTCTACCTAAATTCTTCACACAGTTAGGGGGAAGGTCACAGTTTCTTCTAGTCTTATGGGCCTTGATGGTTTTCAGCTCAAAATAACCCACATGCCAAAGAGACATTTTAGGGAGGGGAAAGTTCTTTTAGGAAGTTTCAGGATCCAAAAGTTAAATTGATAAATTGTTCAGTTCAGTTCAGTCACTCAGTTGTGTCTGACTCTTTGCGACCCCATGAATCGCAGCACGCCAGGCCTCCCTGTCCATCACCAACTCCCAGAGTTCACTCAGACTCACGTCCATCGAGTCAGTGATGCCATCCAGCCACCTCATCCTCTGTCGTCCCCTTCTCCTCCTGCCCCCAATCCCTCCCAGCATCAGAGTCTTTTCCAATGAGTCAACTCTTTGCATGAGGTGGCCAAAGTACTGGAGTTTCAGCTTTAGATCATTCCTTCCAAAGAAATCCCAGGGCTGATCTCCTTCAGAATGGACTGGTTGGATCTCCTTGCAGTCCAAGGGACTCTCAAGAGCCTTCTCCAACACCACAGTTCAAAAGCATCAATTCTTCGGCACTCAACTTTCTTCACAGTCCAACTCTCACATCCATACATGACCACTGGAAAAACCATAGCCTTGACTAGACGGACCTTTGTTGGCAAAGTAATGTCTCTGCTTTTCAGTATGCTATCTAGGTTGGTCATAACTTTTCTTCCAATTGCATCTCATTAAACTGGTCTCTTAGTCCAGTAGCTAAGAGAGTCTAGTTAAATTCACTGCAGGAGGCAGTGACATAGGTGGGCTCTCAAAGTTAGGCCAATAAAGTATAAATGGTCAGATATTTAATAAGAGGCATTTCCATGGAGACAAAAGAAAAACAAAGGTCAATGATTGGAGCAAATTATAAACCAGTTTCTGAACCTGGGACTGTCAGTTGAGAAAATTTCTGGATGTCAAAGCTGAAGCATCTTCTGCAGGTTAAAATGTCTCTGATGATGTCATCAGGTGTTCAGGTGAACCTTCTGAGTGGCTTACACAGCATCAAGCATGAAGATTGCATAAGCATGTGCTGTTGTGGTGATCTCTTTCAAATGTATATCAAGTTGTTCAGCTTCAAAGGACTTCGGAAAAGGGCAGCTTTAGTTCTTAATGATTCTGAGTCAAAAATTGGAAATGTTACTTTAGAGTGTTGTAGTCAAATTTCTGAGGAATCCAGAAGAATTTAGGATACAGTACAGTTTATAGAAAAAGAAAACTTTAAAGTCGATTGGCAGCTAGAATCTAATATCCACAATTGTCTAGTATAGTTGCTGCTGAAACACAGTTTTTTCTCCTTCAGATCACCTTCAGATCACTCTGATGCTGGGAGGGCTTGGGGGCAGGAGGAGAAGGGGATGACAGAGGATGAGATGACTGGATGGCATCACTGACTCGATGGGCGTGAGTCTGAGTGAACTCCGGGAGTTGGTGATGGACAGGGAGGCTTGGCATGCTGCGATTCATGGGGCTGCAAAGAGTCGGACACGACTGAGCTACTGAACTGAACTGAACCAAAGATAGCCAAATTAAGACTTGTTTGCAAAATAAGTTTAGTCTCATTAAACTTGGCCTGCTTGTTTATATAAGTTTAGCAAGAATAGCAATTGACCATAGAGGTTCTTTTGAATCTGCTTTGCCAGCATATTTCATAAGGAATCTCTAGGCCAAACTTTTAAATGGTTCTTGAGACCAGGAAGCCATGCCAAGAACATGCAATAAGACTTATCTGTAACACTTATGTATTTGGATGAGTTCCTTTCTTCTTGAGGTCCTCCAAATATCCCGAAGTACCTGCATCTGCCAGGAACTGGACTTCTTTACTCATCTATTTGGTAAGGCTGCTGAGATTCCTGTAAGCAAGGTACCAGGCTCTTTTTTCAAGGGGATTTATGGCTCCATAAAGTTAACCTTCATTCCTTAAAACTGTCTTGTCATATTTGATTGACATTTCAGTCAAAACCATAGTAATGTTTATAGCCAATGGTTTCAATTGTGTCTTCTTATAATAAAGAAGACAGATTTTAGTGAACTTATGCTAATAACTATATTGCCCTGAGGATAAGAATATTTACTAAGAGTTTCCAAATTTTGGAGGGATCAGGTAGGGAGAAAAAGGATAAATGTTTCAATTTTGCTTACAAATATAATTTAATAAATTGGTATATATCATAGTGTAAGAGGAAATGTTTCCTTATATCTGGAAAACAAAAAATTTTCAAAACAGTAATATTTCAGACAAAAAGTCATACACATTATAATCATATTTATCAGTTTATTTAGTCCCATGTGATTAATTCTTATTGATCAATCTTGATCTTCTTTTAGTAGTTTTATGGAACCATCAAGGTTTTCATTAGAATTCTGTAATTCCTTGCCTAATTCAGTGGTATAATCTGAAAGTTATCAGAAAACTATATATGTCAAAAAGTCCCTTCTATGAATCTTCTTGAAGATGAAGCATTTTTGCAAAAGCATCAGAGTGAAACAATAACCATTTATAAATGACAAAAGACTTAAAATGGCATGGCTAACGATCTGATCACAATGCAGTTGACAAAGAAATTTTGTTATTTCTGTGACATTTTAAGTTAATAAGTAGAATTGTGACTGACAATATTATATCAGGACATATCTAAATTTTGGGCTTCTGTGGTGGCTCAGCTGGTAAAGAGTCTGTCTACAATGTGGGCGACCTGGGTTCGATCTCTGGGTTGGGAAGATCCCCTGGAGAAGGGAAAGGCTACCCACTCCAGTATTCTGGCCTGGAAAATTCCATAGACTGTATAGTCCACAGGGTCGCAAAGAGTTGAACGCAACTGGGCAACTTTCACTTTATTTATCTAAATTTTACAAATTTCATATAATTTCTAGAACATTTATATTAATAGCATTTATCCACATGATATAATCTAAGAAGTTTTATGAACATCCTTTGACAACTCTTCCCATGTAATTTAACATACTATTAATAAACAAGACTAGTTAGTTTAATATTGCTCTTTGAGATATTTTAGGGCCCTCTGAAACATCCCAAAGTTAGCTAGAGGTCAAAAGGACTTCAATATAGAATTTAATTGTAGAAAGTTTGTCAAAGATATAAACATTTTTTAAACACTTGGTCAAACAGGATCATAGGTCACTGTGAAACAATATTTATTCATGTAATCAAAGTGACAATTAAAATCTTCAAAGGCAAATACAGAAAGCAGATTATTTAAAAGGTAAAAAAAATTTTACAATCTGTTATCAAAAGCAGATCAATATTCTAAGAAAACTCTGTTCCTCTTAACAGAAAGAAAATCAAAAATTCTAGTTTTGCACCAGCTTACTTTTAATATTAAAATACATTCACTCACCAAAGCTATCTTGAGAAAGAGGAACAGAGCTGGACGTTTCATACTCCCTGAAGTTAAGGAATATAACAACGATACAATAATCGAAACAGTACTGTACTGACACAGAAATGGACACAGATCAATGGAACAGAATTAAACTTACACATGTTGGCCAATAAATCTGTGACAAAAGAGGCAAGAACATACAATGGAGAAAAGATAATCTTTAATAAGTAGTGGTGGGAAAACTGGACAGCTATAGTAAAAGAATGAAATTAGAACATTCTCTAATACCGTATACAAAAATAAACTCAGAATGGATTAAAGACCTAAATGGAAGACCAGAAACCATAAAACTTCCAGAAGAAAACACAGAATACAATCTTTGACATAAGTCATGGTAATATTTGGGGGGTTCTGTCTCCTTAAGTAAAGGAAACAAAAGTAAAAATAAACAAATGGAAACTAATCAAACTTAAAAGCTTTTGCACAGTAAAGGTAACCATCAACAAAATGTAAAGACAACCTCCCAAATGGGAGAAAATATTTGCAAATTATATGATCAGTAAGGGGTTAATATCCAAAATATATAAACAACTCATACAACTCAATATAAAAAAGAAACAACCTAATTAAAAAATGGTCGGAAGACCTAAATAGACATTTTTTCCAAAGAAAACATACATATGGCTAACAGGCATATGAAAAGGTACTCAACATCACTAATCATCAAGAAAATGCAAGTCAAAACCAAATGAGATATTATTTCACACGTGTCAGAACAGCTATCATCAAAAAAAAACACAAATAATAAATATTGGCAAAAATGTAGAGAAAAGGGAGCCCTTGTACACTGTTGGTGGGAATGTAAATTGGAGCACTCACTATGAAAAACAATATGGAAGTTCCTTAAAAAACTAAAAATAGAACTACCATATGGTCCAGCCATTCCATGCCTGGGTATATAGCCAAAGAAAATAAAAACACTAATTCATAAAGATTCGTGCACCCCAATGCTCTTAGCAGGGTGATGATGATAAAGTTTCTATTTTCTTAATTGTCTTTCACTGTCCCAATTTTCCTATCAGTTTAGGAACAGGATTTTATTGATTTGAGTCTGCATTTATTTGCATATCAGCAATCGAAGAAGTCAATAAAATGGGACATGGAATAATAACCTGAAATATACTTACTCTTGACTCCTAATTGCTCTCTGTCCATTCAAGTTCCCCAGATTATGCATTTTGATGTGCCAAAATTAAACTAAAACATTTAATTGTTGGCAATAAAAAAGAGACAGTTATGGAGTAGCAAAACATGTCTTTATTTTTCTTCAGTATTTAAATCATAAAGTTTCAGCAGTATCAAACAGTAAAGCTGAAAGAATTTTACAGCAAACACCTGTATACATACCAATTAGATTCTACCATTAGTATTTTCCTATGCTTGCTTCATACATAGCTATCCATCTATTTAGCATGCCCTCATCAATCCATTAATCCAGCTTACTGTGGGTACTTTTCAAAGCAAGGTGCAGACAGTATACATCCCTTCTAAGTACTTCAACATGCATATCATTAATTTAATATTCAGAATTCAATATTTTATACTTTTTTTGTTACAAAATTTATCTACAATGAAATGCACAAATATTAAATGCACTTTCACTGAGTTTTGACAAGGGCATGCAGCCATGAAACCAAAAACCCTATCAAGATATAGAGCATTACCACTACCTCAGAAAGTTCCCTGCCGTGAACCTGCCTGTCCGCCCCCTTAAACACACAACGAAGGAAAACACTGTTTTAATTTTTTCTACCATAAATGTCTTGCCTCCTGCAGAATTTCATGTAAGTGTTGGGGTACCATTCTCCCCCTACATTGCTCAGATTTCTGCCCACTTCACTACCAGAAGCACTAATGGCCTTTGTCCTAGACTCTTTCAAAGGATGTTTGTAATAGCAAGTGATTCTGGAGTGCAGAGATGATGTCTGCTTCGAAAGCAAAAAGCAGGTATGCTCACAGGAAAATACATGTTTAAATAATGTCTGAAAATTAGCTTCATTGGGTTTAGCCCACATCCCAAAGAAAAAGTAGGATGTGATCTCTGTTATCAGCTGACATAAGCTGTCAAGTTTAAATAAATAAAAAGGGGTGGTCATTGGGGAAAGGAACCAGAGAAATTTAGTGGGGAACAGCACTTTATGAACACAGTGTCATGGAAGCTTCCCTGAACCTTTAAGAGATAAGGATTGATATTCTCATTTTAGAGAGGAAGAATCTGGATTTTGTTCTGACATTTGTCAGGTAGTACCAGAAGCCCTGGCCGGACCAAACCATCATTTTAGCCACCATGAAAAAGTAGAGGATGAAGTTAGCAACTTCTCTTTTCTGACTTCAGTTGTCTCTATAAGACCAAGGATTGATAACCATGAGCCTAGATGCTCACCTTGACTCTCACACTTTCATTCACACGCCATTTGTCTACTACCTGCTGCCTTGCCCCAAGATTTCAGCAAACCAAATTCCAATGGAATGCACACCCGTTTCCCTATCATCAATGACCGTCAGCACTTTTGTCAATAGTGATCTAATGGCAGGTCTCCTTGTCCACCTCCCCTTCTGCAACTGTCCTGCTCTGATGTGACCAAAAGAGAGTAAGTTGCATTGGCGCCTCCATACCAGCCCCTGATACATGGACCCAGGTACTCCGTAAAAGGGCAGTCCAGAATGTTGACATCTGTGTGGAGACAAGTAAAGTGCTTTCAATTATTTGTTTTCATCAAATATGAAAGGAAAAAAATGAAAGGAGGGTCAGTTAATATATCACTTAATTTGTGATAGCTCATTATGTGATTTTTCAAATATAACTTGGAGGCAAAGTAAATAATCTAGCGTTCTTAAAACAATTCTTGCTACTCTCCCTCTTCAGTGTTCATATCTATAAAGATAAAAATCAGAATAGAATGGATTCTGAATCTTGCCTCATTTAGAAATAAATAATATTCATCCATGGCTACATGAACTACGAGAAGGTGGAGGACCAATTCTGTCATTAAGAAATAGATGTCCAAAAACTTATACTATTAACACTTAGCACATTTTATATTTTGTTGTGATACATTACTTCATGGAGAGATAACTCAATCCAGAATAACTTGAAAAATATTTGAAGGCTTATGGTCATAGGAAGTATTTTGTTAATTTAAATTTATACTCAAATTCTTTTTGTACAGAGGCTTGGCAAGGGCAAGCAACAAGAGACTTTCAAATGTGAATGCTGAGTAAAGTTCAGTAGAAGGAAGAGAAATGGAATTACAAGTTTAAGAAAATGATGACGAAAAGGAAGAGCTTGTTCAATATTTGTATTACTGTATTTATACTTTAGTATTTTAGTGGTACTTCCGTATTTATACTCCATTGGTTACTCTCAGAATGCTGCTGTGGTTATATTTTAAAGTCCATGTTTAAAATACACTGCAAATATATCCTTTACAACTATTTATGCTTATAAAACTTTTAGTAATCAATCTAACAGTGTGTGTGTGAGGCAGGGAAAAGGTGAGTCAGTTCAATCATTCAGTCGTGTCCAGCTCTTTGCAACTCCATAAACTGCAGGACGCCAGGCTTCCCTGTCCATTGCCATCTCCCGGAGCTTGCTCAAACTCATGTCCATAGAGCTGGTGATGCCATCCAACCATTTCATCCTCTGTCATCCCCTTCTCCTCCTGCCTTCAGTCTTTCCCAGCATCAGGGTCTTTTCCAAGGAGTCAGTTCTTCTCATCGGGTGGCCAAAGTACTGGAGTTTCAGCTTCAGCATCGATCCTTCCAATGACTATTCAGGACTGATTTCCTTTAGGACTGACAGGTTAAATCTCCTTGGAGTCCAAGGGACTCTCAAGAGTTTTCTCCAACACCACAGTTCAAAAGCATCAATTCTTTGGTGCTCAGCTTTCTTTATAGTCCAACTTTCACATCCATACATGATTATTGGAAAAACCATAGCTTTGACTATACAGAGCTTTGTTGGCAATGTCTCTGCTTCTCAATATGCTGTCTAGGTTGGTCATAACTTTTCTTCTAAGGGAGTAAGCGTCTTTTAATTTCATGGCTGCAGTCACCATCTGCAGTGATTTTGGAGTCCAAGAAAATGAAGTCTGTCACAGTTTCCATTGTTTCCCCATCTATTTGCTATGAAGTGATGGGACAGGATGCCATCATCTTCATTTTTTGAATGTTGAGTTTTAAGCGAGATTTTCCCCTCTCCTCTTTCACTTTCATCAAGAGGCTTTTTAGTTCCTCTTTACTTTTTGCCTTAAGGATGGTGTCATCTGCATATCTGAGGTTACTGATATTTCTCCCAGCAATCTTGATTCCAGCTTGTGCTTCATCTAGCCCAGCATTTCGCATGATGTACTCTGGATATAAGTTAAATAATCAGGGTGACAATATATAGCCTTGATGTACTCCTTTCCCCATTTGGAACCAATCTGTTGTTCCATGTCCGGTTCTAACTGTCGCTTCTTGACCTGCATACAGATTTCTCAAGAGGAAGGTAATGTAGTCTGGTATTCTCATCTCTTTAAAAATTTTCCACAGTCTGTTGTGATCCACGCAGTCAAAATCTTCAGCATAGACAATAAAGCAGAAATAGATGTTTTTCTGGAACTCTTGCATTTTTGATGATCAACAGAAAAGGTAAAATGGTAGAAGTTTCCAATGGAAAAGGAAAGACAATTATCCAAGGTAAAAGATAGAGGGACAGATAGATTTTCTAAAATTCTTTTGGAGATACTGGAGCAAAAATGTTTGGTAATAACCTCTGTAGAGTTTGGAAGCTTAAGTGGCAGAATATAACCTCCCCTCCCCTCAACCTGGGCTGAGCAGTAGCCACTACAAAGTGCTTCTAGAGCACCTGAAATATGGCTAGTCTGAAAAACCATATGTAGAAACAAATGCTGTTAAGTACAAATACACACTCGGTTTCAAAATTTAGTATTAAAAATGTAAACTATGTCATCAATAATTTATTTTCTTACTTTCTGGCCAAGCCACACAGCATGTGAGATCCTAGTTCCCCAACCAGGGATTGAACCTGTGCCCCCTATGATGGAAGCAAGAGTTCTTAACCACTGGACCACAGCAAAGTCCCTCATCAATCATTTTTATATTGATTACATGTTGAAATGATCATATATTGGGTCGAATGAAATATATTATTAAAATTAATAGCACCTGTTTCTTTTTTAATGTGGCTACTAGAAAAATTTAAATTATACAGGGAGCTTGAATCTGTGGCTTATGTGATATTTCTATTGAACAGCTCTGTGCCAAGACAAATGTTTTCCATACCTCAGGCATCCCCAGAGCCCTGCAAGATTTTTGCAATATCTGCTCTTTCTGGTGGTATTATTATGATCCACTTAATATTAACACATTTTTACTTAAAGTTATGTGTAAAGGAAGCTACATATCATGGGACTAATATATTAGCTCAAATTGTTAATAAACATCAGGTAAATATATAACCCTTAAAACACAAAATGTCTGTGTCTCAGTGCACCTCAATCATGTGATGCGGTACTAACGGACCCAAGTGCATTGGGAAACTGCCTGGACTGGGTAAGAGGCGTTTGGGGAGGGATTTCTTTGGATGATCGGTGCATCATCAACAGTGCTATTTCCAGCCACCTAAAGTCTGGCCACCAACAGCTGCAGTCCTGGAGGGAGCAGAGTCAGATTACCGCTCCCTTCACACCTTCATTACCTTCACTCCCTTCACTACCCTTCACTCCCTTCATTACCACTCCCTAAGGGTGATCCAGACAGCTTCGACAACAAGCATCTCAGTGGCAATCAGGTGGCCTGAGTAACAAAGACCTAGTTCTATTTTCTGCTGCTGCTGCTGCTAAGTCACTTCAGTCATGTCCGACTCTGTGTGACCCCATAGATGGCAGCCCACCAAGCTCCCTGTCCCTGGGATTCTCCAGGCAAGAACACTGGAGTGGGTTGCCATTTCCTTCTCCACTGCATGAAAGTGAAAAGTAAAAGGGAAGTCGCTCAGCCGTGTCTGACTCTTCGTGACCCCATGGACTGCAGCCTACCAGGCTCCTCTGTCCACGGGATGTTTCAGGCAAGAGTACTGGAGTGGGGTGCCATCGCCTTCTCCGAGTTCTATTTTCTACATCCCCTCAAACATCACCCCCCAAAGCTCTATTCTGGTGTGGTCCTGCAAGAGAAGAGGGCCCCACCTTGACAAGTAGGAGTTGAAGTCAGATTAAATTTGATTTAGAAAACAATGTGATTTCTGCCTTCAGTGTTGTGAAGGAAAATTCAAATCCCTTACACACTTCTGCAACAGGGGTACTGTTTTCCTTATATGTAGATGAAACTCAGATGGCCTAAGGGACCTCCAAGGTCATACAGCTAGCAAGTGACACCTAGGTGACTTCACCTTTGGAAGCTGGGCGATTCCCATCTGCTCCCATTTTGCAATGGTCATCAGGGACACAAGAGAGATGTGATCCTACCCTCTCAGTTCAGTTCAGTTCAGTCGCTCAATCGTGTCCAACTCTTTGCGACCCCATGAATCGCAGCATGCCAGGCCTCCCTGTCCATCACCAACTCCAAGAGTTCACTCAGACTCACGTCCATCGAGTCAGTGATGCCATCCAGCCAGCTCATCCTCTGTCGTCCCCTTTTCCTCCTGCCCTCAATCCCTCCCAGCATCAGAGTCTTTTCCAATGAGTCAACTCTTTGCATGAGGTGGCCAAAGTACTGGAGTTTCAGCTTTAGCATCATTCCTTCCAAAGAAATCCCAGGGCTGATCTCCTTCAGAATGGACTGGTTGGATCTCCTTGCAGTCCAAGGGACTCTTCAAGAGTCTTCTCCAACACCACAGTTCAAAAGCATCNACTCTTTGCATGAGGTGGCCAAAGTACTGGAGTTTCAGCTTTAGCATCATTCCTTCCAAAGAAATCCCAGGGCTGATCTCCTTCAGAATGGACTGGTTGGATCTCCTTGCAGTCCAAGGGACTCTTCAAGAGTCTTCTCCAACACCACAGTTCAAAAGCATCGATTCTTTGGCGCTCAGCCTTCTTCACAGTCCAACTCTCACATCCATACATGACTACTGGCAAAACCATAGCCTTGACTAGACAGACCTTAGTCAGCAAAGTAATATCTCTGCTTTTGAATATGCTATCTAGGTTGGTCATAACTTTTCTTCCAAGGAGTAAGCGTCTTTTGATTTCGTGGCTGCAGTCACCATCTGCAGTGATTTTGGAGCCCAGAAAAATAAAGTCTGACACTGGTTCCACTGTTTCCCCGTCTATTTCCCATGAAGTGATGGGACTGGATGCCACGATCTTCGTTTTCCGAATGTTGAGCCTTAAGCCAACTTTTTCACTCTCCTCTTTCACTTTCATCAAGAGGCTCTTTAGTTCCTCTTCACTTTCTGTCATAAGGGTGGTGTCATCTGCATATCTGAAGTTATTGATATTTTTCCCAGCAATCTTGATTCCAGCTTGCGTTTCTTCCTACCCTCTACACACATGAAATCTAATTGATACCCAAAATATTTTCCCTTCATATTATCAGGAAAACATCAGGAAAAAACCTTCACTGGCAAACATACACCCAATTCAATTTCCATAAGCAAAATTTAAAGCTATGTTCAACATTCTTTTGGGTCCACAAAGTAGTTTATTGATGTTTATTTTCATATTTTCCTCTGACCACAAAGAAATAATCATTTGGCAGGTATGGTAAAAATAGTCCAGGTTGAAGTCTGACAGACCTGGATTCCAAATCTGAATTCTACTCTTTCCTGTGTGACCTCGGGGACATAATCTTTCTGGGCTGCAATCTCCTCATCTGCAAACGGGGGAAAGTCGTTTTGAGAATTAGAAATAATGTATGCAAAGGACCTTGCAAAAGTACCCTAAGTAATCATCATTAATAATATGGTAATTATAGTAAATAATCATTCCTTACTTCTCTTTGTCCTCAAAATCTTCCATCAGCTTTAACACAAAATAAGATCAAACCTTTTATCTTTCTAAGCAAAAAAAAAGAGCCTAAATGGTGTTTGTGTGCCTGCACCTGTCTATTAACTCACTTAGTGTCATCGTTTCCTGGGAATCAATATGACTGTTTGCCCCTGGACATAGTTTCCCAGCAACACACACCTTGAACCAATTCAAGTGAATTTCCTCTGTCATTATGGTCACCTGGCTTTTGCATTAAGTGGCTCCTTGAAACCTTCTATAAATATTAGAATTATGTTGGCTAGAGGGAAATGAGCAAAGGTTATGTTTATACACCATCTTTCTCTTGAGATTTTACACTAAGCAAAGAGCCATCAGCTGAGGCCACTACAGTCTCTTTGAAAGTGGTTGGGTGGGTATTTTTGTGCCCAGCAAACAGAGCAGAAGAGATTTATTCCTAGGGTTTTCTGACCAGAAGGAAAGGAGTAATCTTTCAGTCAATCTTCAACAATTATTGTTGAGGATCAGGAGTGACCAAAAAAATAATCTGATTTTCCTGTACAAGGTCTACTCTGACATTTTCTCTCTTTTTCCACTGGGAGCAGGCTGGCAAGTACATTTAAAGCAAAACAAAAGTCAAGTTATTGCTAAACCATTTAGCAAACAGTATATGAAGTTTCCATGTTTTAAGTGTAAATATTATTCACTTTAAATTTCCTTTATCTTTCCAAGTCTAAAATTATGTTGCTTGAATCTCTGCAGGCAAGACATTTACTTTGATATTCATTAAGTATATTTTTGTGATTGCTCAGCAAACATATTTTTAATAATGATGTATAGGTTTTTTATTTGAAAAATAATGACAATTTTTATAGGATTAAAATATTCCCTAATTTCACTATAATGTTATCAATTTGCTATATTTCTTTTTAATAGTTTTCCTTTGTACAAATGGTTGTTTTATTTTACACTGTTATATTCCATTGGCATCCTGCTTTTTTCTTTTGCATGTTACAACAACATTTTCATAGTTATTTTAAAAAACTGGCTTACTACCTAGTTAATTTGATAAAATCTCCTCTTTTTCCTGCTTTGTCACTGACTTTCACTCATGGACAATCATTTAAAAATAACCTTTGGAATTTAGAAAGATGGTAATGATAACCCTGTATGTGAGACAGCATTAAGAGNTTGCATGTTACAACAACATTTTCATAGTTATTTTAAAAAACTGGCTTACTACCTAGTTAATTTGATAAAATCTCCTCTTTTTCCTGCTTTGTCACTGACTTTCACTCATGGACAATCATTTAAAAATAACCTTTGGAATTTAGAAAGATGGTAATGATAACCCTGTATGTGAGACAGCATTAAGAGACACAGATGTAGAATAGTCTTTTGGACTCTGTGGGAGAGGGCAAGGGTGGGATGATTTGGGAGAATGGCATTGAAACA
>SJYA01001560.1:1472045-1501066 GCA_006410615.1 Neotragus moschatus | reverse complement strand
CCCACACCGGGCCTGAGCGGTGGCCCTGAGTCATGGGGTCAGGGGAGGAGGAGGAAGCACAGGCAGGATGATGCCACTGCCCATGAGCTTATCCTGTGAGTGGGTGGCCACTTCCACTCCTGTCCATTTCCCACACCTCTAGGGCAGGAATGACAGGGAGGTCCACTGGCAAAAGAGGGAGGCAAAGTCAGGGCCTAAAAGAGGGCAAGAGTGTGGGAGCTGGTGATATTGGAGAAATTTCCTTTGGTCTCGTTGGTCAGAATGGATCACACATCTGTACATACAGCCTGACAGAGGAGACTCAGTGCAGAGGATCCAGGAGGTCTTCTCCCCATGCCCATGGCAGTAATAACAAAAGTAGTCATGATGCTTACCACTGTTTGGGTGCTTTAAACCCTTTCTGCATGTCCTCTTATTTTATCCTTAGAGCAGCTCTGTGGGGTAGGCATTGCTTCCCCCCTTTTTATGTAACCTCCACCCGCCACCCCCAGTTCTGCCACCCCTGTGGGATAAGTTTCCAGATAGGAGCAGTGGGTTTTCAGGTTTTGTGGGGGTGGGAGTGTGTTGGATGCTTAATAGAAATCGTCTTGTTTCATCATCATAGCTGTCCTGTGAGGTAGGGGGTCGTTAGCTCCATTGTACATATGGGTAAACTGAGGCCCAGGAAAGGGAAATCACATGCTCCAAAACATGCAGCTGGCAAATGCTGAGGCTGGGTTGCTGTCTCCTCCAGGAGCTGGCTCTTTCTGCCAATCTGGAGGCAGACTCAGCTGAAACCTGGTAAGATGTGCTAAAGGTCCCTAGTAAAATGTGCAAGGCAGAGAGGATTCATCTGGGGAACTGGGGAGACGGCAGACCTGACCTGGGTGTCCCAGACTAGTGTCCTTGCAGCGCAGTTGGAACCACTGTGACAAGTTCTTACTGTTCCAGAGGCCTGGTCCTCAGCACACCAGTGCCTTCCAGGAGCCCCTCTCAGTTCCGACCAGTGCTTCTGGCCAGCTGCCCCCATTATTCCTCCTTCTCCAAAGAATGGATGCTTCCTCCACACCTCTAATGCCTTTGGGCCTTTGGTCTTCCCAAGACTTAGGGAGGGCATGTTGGAGGGAACTGCTGGGATTCGGGATTGAGAAACATTTTTAGGGGGAGCCTTGGAGCAGGGAGACATACTACCTCTGGGAGGCAGGACTTCCAGGTAACCTAAAGTCAGTGTAGGCTCCCCAGAACTGGACCTCTCATGGGAGAGATACTGAAATGTGTGGAGGCCTTGTACAAAGGGTATGTAGCAGCATGGGGGCTGTGTCCTGGAGGAGGAAGGGGGAGAGGACCAACAGGGATGAGCCAGACACAGAGATGGAGCCGAATTGTGATTTGCTGCTTTGGAGCTGGGGTGCTGGTGGAGTCCTAGGTGCAAAGGGGGGCCAGAGAAAGAATAATGTTCCCAGGAATCTGTACATATAGCCTGACAGAGGAGGCTCAGTGCAGAGGATCCAGGAGGTCTTCTCCCCATGCCCATGGCAATGATAACAAAAGTAGTCATGATCCTTACCACTGTTTGGGTGCTTTAAATCCTTTCTGTATGTCCTCTTATTTTATCCTTACAGCAGCTCTGTGGGGTAGGCATTGCTTCCCCCCTTTTAATGATATGGAATCAATTCTCAAAGAGGTTAAGTCATTTATACTTGACCATATGTCTAGCCAGCCTTCAGAGTCAGAGTTTGAACCTAGGCTTGTCTGCTATACCTGAGCCTAAGCTGTATGGTGAGGCAGGCAAGAGAGCCTGATAATGATGTTTAACAGGTGAAGAATTGAAGCCCAGGGGCACCTGTAAGCTGGCTCTTAGTCACCTCTGATGTGACTGATGACTGAGCATGGGCCCCTTGGCAGTCTGAACCCTGTTTCCTAGGCTCAGACTCCCCTCTGTATGGTGGGCATGGGTATGGGTGTTGGACAGGTGAGCTCCAAGAGGCCTTCCAGCTCTGAGGCTAGGTGGAACCTGCTACACTCCAGAGGAAACCCTGGAGATCCAGAGAGACTGGTGCTTAGGTGGAGAGGGGTTTGCAGCATTTTTCTGCCAGGACAAACCTCTTTCAGGGTAGAAACCTGAAGAATGTCAGGGCAGGGAGTGTTTAGGTAAACACATCTGGAGTAAGTGAGCCCTTCCATGAGTGAAGTCTAGAAAGGTTTCTGGGAGGGATGAAATTTCCAGACACATCTGGGTGGGCACTCAGCAGGACTCAGCAGAGGCTGAGTGAATGCGGATGTGTGTGGCACGGGCCTGCCAGGACATGACCTGGGAGCCGCCCTGCAGCTTAGTCTCATGTTCTCTCATGCCTTCCCGTCCTCTCTCCATTCTCCTCCTTCAACTCTTTCCTTCTGGCCAGACCTCTTCTGAGCTAAGTGCAGCCGTCACTTTTTTTCAAGGTTCCATGTTTCTGATGGTGTGTGTGTGTGTGTGTGTGTGTGTGTGTGTGTGTGTAGCCTCTGCACACACTTCTAGTTCATGCTGCCCTGTCAAGTGGCTGTTGAACTCTGGAAGACGCAAACTCATTTTGTGGTGGCTCCTTAGCCAGAAGAGGGTGTGAGAAGCAGGCCAGCTGTTGTGGCAAAAGTCACCATATTCTTGAACCCACTGAGCCATCTTCCTTCTCTCCCGTTTCGCTTCCTCCGGGTCTCAGGCCTTGACTTCAGTGTGGAGAGGGCGCCTCGATGGGGATGGTCTGGCTTGGGGAGGCTGGGGGCTCTGCTCTGTCCTGTTTTTCCTCTTCCTTGTTCTTCCTAAATCCATAAGGGAAGCAGATCGCCGATGCCAAGAAAACCTTGGCCCCACTCTGCTGGGCTGGCGCTGATGACACACTGCTGTTTTGACTCACACAGAAATCACTTTGAGAGGAAGAATTGATTTCTTCTCTTGGGCAGGATCACGGGGCTGGGGAGCAGTGCCCAGTGGACAGCCTTGAACACCAAAGGCCCAAACTAAGTCCTTATCAGGAAAAAGGAAAACCATCAGGGTTCCTAGGCAACTCTGGAGATCCCCTAAACTCTTTCCGCAGACTCCCACCCTGTTGTGGAACACCTATACTATTAATATTAGGTCAGGTTTTTTTTTAGATAATTTTTCTCAGTGGAGTCCCATAATCATCTTTTGAAGGCAGAGTTTAGGTTCCTCTTTCACACATGAGCCAGCTGAGGCTCAGAGAGGATGTTTTCCCAAAGTCACATGTCCAGGAAGTGGCGTGTCTGGATTTGAAGCTGTGTCTCCAACTCCAGAGACATCTTCTAAAATGGTAGGGCTCACTCTGTCCATGAGGCTTCTTCTCCTACAGCAGCCCAGCATGTGATGGTGGTCATAGCACGGGAAGGGGGCCAGGACCTTCCTTTGAGAGTTAGGGAGATGAAGACCCTGAGAGGCAATGGGGCAGAGCAAATGAGTGATAGAGCCTGGTCTAAAGCTCACAGAAACATAAACCTTCGATGTTGCTGTTTTCCTTTTTCATTTGTTAATGAAAAAAAGAATTAGATGCTTGTTGTCAAAGCAGCAGAAGTGTATCAAAGTAACTAGAAGATGGAAGTAGATGCTTACCTTCACTCCCATGCTCCAGGGTTGGGCTCACTATCACGCTTCCAGGCCGTTTTTGTAGACAAACATTCATCCATCCATCTCTCTCTCTATCTAAACACACAGGCATTCATTCATTCACTGAGCAGTGCTTTGAACACTCATTATGTGCCAAACCTTAGCTAAGACTAAGGATCCAATAGGATAAAGGATCTAATAAATAAAGCAGACATGGTTCCTGCTCAGGCGGGTCTCAGTGGGACACAAGGTAAACAGCAATGCATCACAGGGACATCCATAGAGTGGCAGACCCCCAACCCAGCTTTCCTGCCAAGGTGGACCTCAAGATCTCATCCAGGAAGAAGGGACGGTGCTTGCAGAGACCCTGTGAGGGAGGGAACAGGGTGTCATCCAAGAGCGCTGATGAGGGCCGAGTGGAAGGAGGTGAGGCTGGGGAGGTGGGCAGGGCTGAACCAGGCAAGACCCTGGAGGCTGGTTAGATATTGAAAGTGATGATGTGATGCACTTTTGTTTTCATAGCTGTTTTTCTGGTTGCTGTCTAGAAGTCTGGATGGGAGTATAGAGCTGGGCTGGGGGACAAGAGAGAAAGTGGAGAGACTGGTGAGGAGCCTTTTGTAGTCGTGCAGGTGAGAGATGATGGCAGCTTGGCAGACCAGAGAGAGAAGCCGAGGTAGAGGGGAATAGAGAGAGTAAAAACACATTGGGCTGACAAGCTTTTTCTCTAAAGGATCAGAAAGTAAATTGTTTAGGCTTTGTGGTTATTGCAACTACTCAGTTCTACTGCTGTGACGGAAAAGCAGTCAGAAAAATGAATGGAGGGTGGCTGTGTGCCGATGAAACTTCACTTACAGACACTGAAATTTGAATTTCATATGATTTTCATGTGTTATGAAGAATTCTTCTTTTAATTTTCTAACCATGTAAAAAGGTAAACCCTGTCTTAACTGGGGAACTGAACAAAAGCAGGTGGTGAGCGGAATTTGGGGCTGAGGCTATAGTCTGCAGATCCCTGAGATATATTTGGGTGTTGGGGATGGCTGTTCTTGTGATGATCTATAAGGGTAAGAGAAGTCAGGGTTTTGACTTGATCAGAGGCGGTAGAGGATGATGCCTTTACGAAGTGGGAAGGGCTGGGGAGGAACAGGTTTGGGGGAGGAATCAAGAGATTGAAGAGGGACATGTTAAGAGAGAGGTGCTTGTAAGTCTTTGGAACAGAGATGTTTAGGAGACAGTTGGGCTTAAGTTTGGAGCTCAGATGAGAGGTGTGGACTTGGAGAAGTAAATTTGGGAGTTATCAGCATATAAATGATATTTAAAGCCACAGGAGTGGATGAAATCATCTAGGAAAAAAAAATAGTAGAGAAAATTAAGGGGAGGGTCTAGGAGCAGCCCCCCGGGGTTCAGTGCCAGAGAAGGAAGGACCTGCACTGAAATATAGGAGATGGAGAGAGAGGTAGGTGACTAGATCTGGGACCATGGGACCAGGCATTAATACAGAAATTAGGTCACAGAACTCCCAATATATACTTTATTCAGTGACCCACATGGACTTATTTCTATGTTAGTACAGGTTCTTTTGAAAGGCTGTATGCTATTCCTTTATACAGATGTGCCATAATTAATGTACCCATTCCCAATGCTTTCCATTTTTGCTGCTGATGTGTTTGAGAATGGAGCTAGTGTTTCTGTAAACCAGTCCATACTGACTAGCCCCTGAGGCAAATCTTCTGCTGCTTTCTTTTGTATAGTCTAGAAGCTAAGAATGATTGGCAAAAAAAAATCATGTGATTCCTGAAAATTGTATTGGATTCAATTCCGAGTGTCCATAAATACACTTCTGTTGGAACACAGCTCTGCTCACTCATTTATACACTGTCCCTGGCTGCTTTCCTGGGGTAAAGGCAGAGCTGAGCCATTGGGACAGATATGGGAAGGCCTGCAAAGCCTCAAATGTTCATTGTCTGGACCATCACAGAAGAAATCTGCTGACTGATTTTACATCCAGATTTTACATCCAGAACCAGCAGTAGGTCCACACACAGGCGGAGCAGGGTATTTTGAGCATCTCTACGAGGACACAATCTAGGAAAAAAAAACTCTCTGATGCCCCAAATTCTACCATTAGCTCTTATTTTGACTAAACTATTGCCCTTTTAAAATGTCATCCTTTAAAATTCAAACATCCTCAGCAAGGTTAACATTACATATGGATCAATTAATCAAAGGTTGGCCCACCTACGGCAACAATGTTACTTCTCTACTCAAAACCCTTTCTCATCATGTACAAAATCCAAACGTGACCTCCTGTTCTAGCCCTGACCACCAGGGGAGCGTCAGGTCAGTGTTCAGGGTTCACTTTAGTGGGTTATCGTGTCTCTAAGGTACCACCAGGTGGTCCTCACTGTATCTTAAAACAGTACTCTATACTGAACTGCAGTGATTTCTATGCATTTCCCTATTGGAACTCAGGCTCCTGGAGACAGACATAACTTAGTCCTCTCTCTGCCCCAGTGCCTGCCTACCAGGCACTCCATGAATAGTTCAGTGAATAACTAAATACACAAGCAAATGTATAGTCAAGGACTTTTTCAGTTATAGATAGTAGAAACCTAGCTCAAACTGGCTTAAGAGCAAAAAAAGATTACTCATGTATCTGGGCAGTGTAGGTGTGCAGCTTGCTTCAGGCCTAGGGACTTAAATGTTGTGTTCAGGGCTCTGTATCCCTCCTGTGTTCACCTTTGCCTCTGTGTATTTGTTTGGATCAATTCTTTAGATTGCTGCTAGTTGACAGATTCATTGCCAACAGCCCCAGACCACATCTTCCTTAGCAACCTCAGCAAGAAAGAGGGCTTTCTGAGAGTGCCAGCAGCAAAGCCCTGGGAATTCTCTGATTGGGTGTGGCTTGGCTCACAGGCTCATTTGCAAGCCTGTCACTGAGTGGGGGCAGGGCAGGGGTTCTCCAAGGAGCCAGATCTGGTCCCCAGCTGAGGCCTGAGGCTGGGAGTCCGCCCCACCAGTACCGTCTGGAGTGGGTTCCCTGCAGGAAATTGGAGCCCTGTTATCAGAATGATCCAGCCTAGAATGAGAGAGGGGCAATCTAGAATAAAGGATGTGGAGCAAAATGTCTAGTGAAGGCAGAGAAGGTCTGCCCAGCATCTATTCTGCTTCTGTATCAAGGAAAGGAAGAGAAGCTGTTAGGAAGGAACCAGAGTTCAGGCCAGGAGGGGAGATGATAATCTGCTTTAATGGGTTTGTCTTCTGGCTCCTGAGATTGCCTGTCCTGGTGCTGAGTGAACCTGGAGATGAGATCTCAGAGAAGCTATCAGGGATATTTCAGGACAACTGGGAAAGACAGCAGGGATTGGATGGAGGTGGGGAAGGTGTGGGTTGCAGCATTTCACAGTTTCCCACTGTGTACAGAATCAATCCAGGACCCCTAACCGACCATAAAGAAGGCTGAGCGCCCAAGAATTGATGCTTTTGAACTATGGTGTTGGAGAAGACTCTTGAGAGTCCTTTGGATTGCAAAGAGATCAAACCAGTCAATCCTAAAGAAAATCAAGCCTGAATATTCACTGGAAGGACTGATGCTAAAGCTGAAGTTCCAATACTTTGGCCACCTGATATGAAGAGCTGACTCATTAGAAAAGACCTTGATGCTGGGAAAGATTGAGGGCAAGAGGAGAAAGGGACGACAGAGGATGAGATGGTTGGATTTTGCAATCATTTAAGCTTCTAAAATGGGTCCCCAGCCCACTCACTGGTCTTTTCCTCCTCTTCCTTCCTTTAAAGATTGAGAGCAGGAGAAGAAGAGGGCAACAGAGGATGAGATGGTTGTATGGCATCATCGATTCAATGGACATGAGTTTGAGCAAACTCTGGAACATAGTGAAGGGCAGGGAAGCCTAGGGTGCTGCAGTCCATGACTGAACAACAACCGACCCCTAGCCACCTCCCTTACCTCATCTCTTGACAGCCTCTCCTCAGAGTCCCTTCTTCTCAGAGTCTATGGAGGGTGCCTGCTCTTCCATGACTTTGCTGGTGCTGCCCCCTTCCCCAGATAGCTGAAATGTTTCCTCCTTTATGAGGTCTCGACTAAGCCTCCCCATTCCTCCATGAACTGTTTGACCCTCCATTCCTGTAATATCTGCTATAAACCTGCATCTGTTTGTTGTATAAATGGATAAACGACTGTTCAAAGTTCTGCTGCTAAGTCACTTCAGTCGAGTCCAACTCTGTGTGACCCCATAGATGGCAGCCCATCAGGCTCCCTCGTCCCTGGGATTCTCCAGGCAAGAATACTGGAGTGGGTTGCCATTTCCTTCTCCAATGCATGAAAGTGAAAAGTGAAAGTGCAGTTGCTCAGTCGTGTCCGACTCTTAGTGACCCCATGGACTGCAGCCCAACAGGCTCCTCCATCCATGGGAGTTTCCAGGCAAGAGGACTGGAGTGGGTCGCCAGTGCCTTCTCCGGCTCAAAGACCTAAGATGGATAACCAGATTTATGGGGAATAAAGTAGATTACAGGAAGAACAGATTGGTGACTTAATCTTGACAAAACCCTGGAATTAATAATCAATTGAGCACTTGAGGAAGAGTCTACCTTCTTCAATTGAGCCTTTTTTTTTCTTCTGGTTTTTCTCCATGTGATTGGTCCCCCACCAGAAGCAGTGGTACTTTGGGGGTGAGATAAATGGGAAGCTGGGTGAGCAGCAGCACAAGTAGGAAGACTTGGGACCCCAAAACCTTGAGTAGTGGACAGACATTCAGGGGCAGACCCTAGTGCTACAGGGCTCTCCTGGTTCTGTCCTCTCCCAGAGGAACTTGATGACACAAAAAATAAAGTAAGGAGAAGAGGGCAACCTTTTTAGGTAACATCCATTTGTTCTTTTCTTCATCCACCAAAAAATTACTGAGCACCCCTGTACACCACGTACTGTCAAAACAGTATTTCAAAAGATTGTGGCATGGTTACAAAACACCATGTCTGCACTTAATGCCACAAAATTCTACACTTAAAAAATTATTAAAATGAGAATTCTCTGTAGGTCCAGTGGTTAGGACTATGCGCTTTCACTCCTAAGGTCCTAGGTTCAATCCCTGGTTGGGGAACTAATTCTATGAGTTGAGGGGTATGGGAAAATTAAAAAAATGGCAAACTTCATGTTATATGTATTTTTTCATAATTAAAAAAAAAAAGATCACAGCAGTTGGATACTTAGCTTAACTGGATGAAATGTAATAGTAACAAATGAAACATCCTATAAATCTCCACCCTTTCCCTAAATCTTTCAGAGGAGGATGGCAGAGACATGGACCCACAGCAATGTGAGCAAATGACTCTGGTCACTGGCCACAGATTTGACAGTCCATTATTTTGGGTTATTTTAGTGAAAAAAAGTGGCTGGCTGCCCTATATGACCTCTACCAGGGAGAGGAAGACCCAAGACTTGCAGGGCTGATATAAGGGAGGAGGCAGACATGTTCTCTGTGGTCTAAGGGGTCAAACGAGGAATTATATAGGCTGACAGATTGTATCTCAATAAAAGGTAGAGCTTTACATCAATGAGAGCTGCCCAAAAGGTGGTGGACTTCTTTGGGAGGTAGTGGGTACCCATCTCCAGGCGGAAGTTGTGGGGGTGGCCAGATAAAGCTTCCCTGTTCTGTTCTTAATT
Source organism: Neotragus moschatus (assembly GCA_006410615.1). Lineage (NCBI taxonomy): Eukaryota > Metazoa > Chordata > Mammalia > Artiodactyla > Bovidae > Neotragus > Neotragus moschatus. The sequence goes on along the minus strand of SJYA01001560.1, from coordinate 1,491,815 downwards.
TCTGCAGCTTCTTCAGAATTTTTTTGGGGGGCCTCTTCTCATTCCATTATCTACTCAGTGATCCCAACTCTGGCTTCCAAGAGTAGCTCCTGCATCCTGTTCTGAGCTCCAGCTGTGTGTGTCTAGAAATCTATCACACATTTTCTCATGGATGATCCATCCATGGCTCAAGCCCAGTTGGAATTCTTCTCCCCCACCATTTCCAGGTCTCTCCATCTTCTATGTGTGACACACACGCTCATTGGTTGAAACCTTCAGTACATCCTTGGCTCTTTTACCCCCTACCATACATACAATCACCAAGACAAGTCATGACTACCCTTGAAATATCTCCTAAGATGGGTCCGGGTATCATTAAGTGAATCTAATGAGACAGTGTTCAGTTCACATTTTGAAACACCTATTTTAGATGTGGTTTCCTTTTGCTGTTCTGAGCAGCAGCAATTTTCATGGGGTGGGAAGCGGGAGAAGAGAAGGCGGGAGAGGAAGGAAGGGATGGGTCCCTAAATTAGTCACTTTGGACGCTGTAAGAAAGACCTGAAATAACGGTGACGCTAGAAGAGATGCTTATTCTTGCCCGTGGGACGATCCGGGTATGTCCAGGGCTGATGCTGTAGACCCCCGGAGGCCTTCTGTCTTGCAGCTCTGCAGGCCCCAGGGTGTTGCCTTTGGCAGCATGATCCTCGATGGCTCACCACATCTGTGTTCTAGACAGTGGGAAGGAGGAGGAGAAGAGAGCGGGCATTCGCCTCTTTAAAGGCACAACCCAGAAGTGATACATCAGTTCCTCCTATATCCTATTAGCCAGAAAGTGGTCATATGGCCATTCCCTGCTGTAAGGCAGGCTGGTATCTGTAGTCTTTAGCTAAGTGGCCTTGTGCCTAACAAAATATTAATATTCTACAGAAAAGGAGGAAACTAGATGTAAGGGGAACGCTAATGGTTTCTGCCACAGTCACTTTATACATTTCAGTGTGACCTACATGGCAGCTAACTGGCTAGACCTTAAGGATATAGTACATGAACGCTTAACATACTAATGAAGTTCCATCAGCATCCAGTAAAGCTCTTCTTTCAGGCTTCCCTGGTGGCTCAGACTGTAAAGAAACTGCCTGCAATGCAGGATACCCAGGTTTGATCCCTGGGTCAGGAAGATCCCCTGGAGAAGGAAATGGCAACCCACTCTACTATTCTTGCTTGGAGAATTCCATGGACAGAGGAACCTGGTAGCCTATAGTCCATGGGGTCCCAAAGAGTTGGACATGACTGAGTGACTTTCACTTTTTTTCAAAGCCCCGTTTTCATAGATGGCAACACTGATCTCAGAGATGGGAAGTCACCTATAAAGACCGCCCAGCAAAGTGCCAGGACTGGAACTAGAACCAAACTTTGGGCTCACTATTTACTATTTCAAAGAGATCTGGCTGACAGGCAGAAAAGCAGTGCCAGGAAGCCAGGACTCTTGGGGCTAGGGAGAGACCACCTTTCCCAGCCTGTCTTCCTGGGGACAGGTTAGGACAGGCCAAATTCAGACTTAAATTAAAGAAAGTAGGGAAAACCACTAGACCATTCAGGTATGACCTAAATCAAATCCCTAATGATTATGCAGTAAAAGCGAGAAATAGATTTAAGGGACTAGATCTGATAGAGTGCCTGATGAACTGTGGACAGAGATTCATGACACTGTACAGGAGACAGGAAGCAAGACCATCCCCAAGAAAAAGAAATGCAAAAAACCAAAATGGTTGTCTGAGGAGGCCTTATAAATAGCTGTGAAAAGAAGAGAAGCAAAAAGCAAAGGAGAAAAGGAAAGATATACCCATTTGAACGCAGAGTTCCAAAGGATAGCAAAGAAAGAAAAGAAAGCCTTTCTCAGTGATGTGCAAAGAAATAGAGGATAACAATAGAATGAGAAAGACTAGAGATCTTTTCAAGAAAATTAGAGATACCAAGGGAACATTTCATGCAAACATGGGCTCAAAAAGGACAGAAATGGTATGGACCTAACAGAAGCAGATATTGTGGCAAAAATACACAGAACTATACAAAAAAAATCTTCACGACCCAGATAAGATGGTGTGATCACTCACCTAGAGTCAGACATCCTATAATGCGAAGTCAAGTGGGCCTTAGGAAGCATCACTGTGAACAAANAAAAGGACAGAAATGGTATGGACCTAACAGAAGCAGATATTGTGGCAAAAATACACAGAACTATACAAAAAAAATCTTCACGACCCAGATAAGATGGTGTGATCACTCACCTAGAGCCAGACATCCTATAATGCGAAGTCAAGTGGGCCTTAGGAAGCATCACTGTGAACAAAGGTAGTGGAGGTGATGGAATTCCAGTTGAGCTATTTCAAATCCTAAAAGATGATGCTGTGANAGGGTCAGGAAGATTCCCTGAAGAAGGAAATGGCAAACCATTCTAGTATCCTTGCTTGGAAAATCCCATGGACAGAGGAGCCTGGTGGGCTGCAGTCCATGGGGTTGCAAAGAGTCAGGCACAACTGAGCAACTAACACTCCTGTCTATAACAAGCTGGATGGTCCAATTTCTTGCAACACAGGAGTCTGGAATACATTGGAAAGCTCACTGAGAGCAGGCAGGAGAAACCACCAGTGACGTCACTGAAGAGAGAAAAGAACTCCAAGATCAGTCATGGGACCAATACAAGCATCTCTGAAGCCACTTAATGCAAATCTCACTCCCCTGAGAGTCCCCTTAGTGCAAAAATGGATGTTCACAGTGCTGATCTGAAGTCGTGAAGGAAAATGTCACTGACATCAGGAGGTCAGACTGTGATGTGCATAATACAGGGGAGAAAGATTTCCATGATCAATGATTAACATAAGTATTCACTTTTAATCTCAGGAACTCTAAATATCAGAAAAATACACTCACCCAAAGTATTCCCATTTCCAAAAGAGCTGGAAATACAAGCCACCACTCATAGCCACAGCCTCAGAGCTCTGCCATTCGGATCAGACCAACCAACTGGACATGTTTAGAGTTCAATTTCAAGTTTAGACTTCAGTTTCCCTCAGTCTCCAAAAGCACCCACCTGTGTGCAGACCCCAAAATTACAGGAAGGCTGCACAGCCTCAGATTTCCTAGGAACTTCTGGGAGGCAAGAGGGAGTCACAGAAGAGGCTGAACTAAATAAAGAACTCTCTTAAAAACAGAACAGCTTCATTACTTTCTAATATAGAAGCAAATTGCTAAAGACAGGCATGTAAGAAAAAGACCTAGGGCCTTCATTTAATGATGAAATCAGACTCATTTATAATTATCTACATCCAATTTGAACCTAAGTAGTTTTTCTCAATTAAATCAAACAAACCCTCTCAACTCTCCAATGGGTTTTGCTTTCCTATTTGCTTACTGTTTTCCTCAATGATAGATCCCATATCTGAGTCATCCATCACGCATTTCTCATTAGGCTAGGTTTGGCTTAGAAATAAATCCCCTTTTCTGGCAGTTCACTGCCTTAGGCCCCCGAACCTGCCAATTCGCTAGCTAAGCAGCAGCAGAGGACGTGGGCCTCCACCCTGGGTCCCCACCTTCCCTCCATCACATCTTCCACCTTCTCTCCATTCCACCCCACCCATCATCTCCCTGAGATTTCCCAAGCCCCCAAATGCCCCATCCCTGCTCCCTGTGTTCTGCCCCCTACCCACACACCTATTCATCCCTTCACCCAGGCCAGCCGTCCCTGTCTGTCCTTCTCTGAATCTGTCTCCCGCATGCCCACTGCTACCCATGGAAGTCTCCAGTCGCCCACTCCATTTCTGTGGGCCAAGCAGAATGCCACCCCCCCCCCCATCCAACCCTTGGCCCTCCTCTCCCTGGCAGCTCCCCCTCCTCAGAGCTGGTGATCAGGTCAAGGTGTGTTCCTCTACAGGGCCCCGGGGAGACTGCTTCACTCCTAGCCCCAGATAGCGGCTTTCCAGATAGTGAAGCTTTCCAGAATCATCAACACAATGACAGATCTGCCTCTGTTCCCCTGCACACCCAGGGCCTCCGCGGTCACAATCACCCGCCCAGCCTCCTCCTCGAGCGGATTCCCGGGTGAGGGCAGGTCCCACAGAGCTCAGGCCCCGCCGGCCAGGAGAAGGGGAGGCAGGGCTGAGGGCGGGATTGGATTCTGGCAGCCCCAGCCGCCTCCGGGCCCCAGATCCGGGGTCCAACGTGCTCCCGGCGCCGCGGCAGGGGGAGAGGGCTGGGGCGGGGGCGCCCTGCGAGGGAGGGGGCTCACCGCCCGCTCAAGCGGTCCTGCAGCAGGCCCGCTGCCCGGCGGCCTGGGGCTAGGCTCGGCCGCAGACAAAGGCCGCCCCGACCAGCGCTGGGTCCGCCACGCAAGCACTCACCGCGCCGCGCCGACTCCCGGGACTCGGGGACGCGGCGGAGCGCTGCCGAGTTGCCACCGCCGCCGCCGCGAGGCCGGGCCCGAATGGGGGCCGGGGGCGGCCTCGGGAGTCCGAGGGGCGGGGCGGGCTGGAGGAAGCCGCGGGCCCGGAAAAGCGGCCCGGGTGCGCCCCAGAGGCCGGATTGGCCCCGCGGCCGCGGTTTAGGGCCGAGTCCGGAGCCCGCCCGCTGGGCAGGGCACCGGCCGGGACCCGCCCCTGCCCCGGGTCCAGACCCACGCGGGCGCGCTGGTAAAGGGGTGCTAGTCTGATCCCCACCCACCCCCCACCGTGACCCACCCTCCCAAGATCCGGAGTTTATTTTCTGCTAGGGGATAGCTGGATGGTCATCGGCTCCGGGGTCCTGCTCCAGGCCGCTGGCAGCAGAGCCAGAGCTCGGATCTGGCTGTCTGACTCCCCAGTCCAGTGTTCTCCTCTGGCACCAGGCTGGTACCGCGGCCTGGAAAGGGTTAATTCGACTGTGAGGCATTAAGAGCGGCAGGGAGCTCTCTATAAATACAGTGTGTCGTGGGCGCCTGAGCCAACCGCAGGGTAATTTCCACTGAGCTGGTTTTCCTTTTTTCCTTCCACCCACAGCCACCAGGCTGGCCCTGCCCCCAGCCCCATGCCACGCTAGTGGCCACCCCAGGCTCCCAAAGGTAGGACAGCTCTGACCACCTCCAACCCTGACCTGGGGCTCTGTCTTTCCAGGACTCAACTCCAGCCTGGGAGGAGATGGGGCTGGATCAGCCTTGGACCTCCAGCCTGCAGGGTGATGGGGGTCAGGCCTTTGCCTTGACACATCCCGCCCCTGCACCTGTTCTCTGACCTGTTCTCCATCAGTTACAGACAGTAATAGCTAAGGTGCAGCAGACTTCTGTGGGCCAGAGAGGAGGCTAGGAGTTTTCCACGTTGGGCCTGTTTAGATCCTCAGAGCAACTGGACCAGGAAGGTAATATTATCCCTATTTTACAGGTGGGAAAATTGAGCCTCAGAGAGATAAAAGAACCCCTACGTTGTTTTACAGCTAGGTCCACCACCAAGTGGCAGCAACAAAATGGGAGAGGGCTTAGGAAATGTGTACGAACACATATGCCTCTCTGTCAGCCACTGTTTTAAGTGCTTTACCACTTTATCTAATTTCATCTTTACAACTCAGTGCTATGCTTAGTCGCTCAGTCATGTCTGACTCTGTGACCCCAGGGACTATAGCCTGCCAGACTCCTCTGTCCATGGGATTCTTCAGGCAAGAATAATGGAGTGGGTTGTCGTGCCCTCCTCCAGGGGATCTTCCCAACCCAGGAATCGAACCCAGGTCTCCAGCATTGCAGGTAGAGCTTTACCATCTGAGCCACCAGGAAAGCCCACAACTCAGTGAGGTAAATGCTATTATTAATATTATCCTCATGTTCACAAATATGGAAATTAAGGCACAAGGAGAGGGGTAACTTACTTAAGGATATCCAACCAGTAAGTGGAGGAACTAAGATTTGCCCCCCTTGAATTTAAATGTTGAATTCAAACTTAATTGTAGTGTGTGTGTATGTGTGTATGTGTGTGAGTGATGCATGGGTGTGTGTATTTGTGAACATCTGTAACTCTGCATCTAAGTGCACATGTGATCTAAAAGTAAGTTTGATAGTGGCTGTGTCTGTGTTGGTGTCTGTGTGATTGCTCCTAGGGATGGGGCAGAGATTGGGGGATCAAGGCCAGGCCATCTGGTCCAGAGTGCTTGAAGGTCATCAGCCTCCCCTCCCTGCTCCTCCCTGCCCTGTCAGGTCCTGTATAGCCTGGGCCTGACTTCGTGGTTCTCAAGATGAGTGGCCCTTACTAGGCCCCCAAATCTAGAGGTGAAGTATCCCATGCAGAGGTGCCCCTGAGCTGCGAGATCCAGGAGCCCTGCTGCAGGACTTAGAACTGATCTAGAGGAATGTGCTCTCTGTCCCTCCACCAGGAGTCAGCCCTGTGCTTTGTGCCCCAAGTTGGTAACACAGATCCTGTCCCAGAGGACTTATAGTCTGGCACGACTTAGCTGTGATGGACAGTGAAGGAACAGCACAGGGCAGTTTACACTTGGGTAGGGGTTGGTGGGAAGACTTTAATTGCTGCTTGAGAGAACAGCTCAGGAGGGACGGAAACAAGTACTGGCTGACATTCCTGCAGCAGTGCCTTAAGAGGGTGTTGATTTCCCCTAGAAAGGGCAAACACTGTGGGCAGGCGATAGGTGGTGTCTCTAGGACAGGCTCAGCTGTGACTTGGAGACTTGCTCCTGGACATAAACACCTGGACCATCCCAGCACACAAGAATCTCCTCAGGTCAGGGAATGTTTGTTCTGTGAGAATTAAAAATATATCCTTTCTCAGACTCCCTTGCAGCTAGAGGTGGTCACATGATCTAAGATGGCCAATGAGATGGAAGTGAAACTCACTGGTTGGAGCTTCAGGGAAAGCCCTTTGTTAATGGGCTGGCACTATGGAAGACAGCATGGTGGTTCCTCAAAAAATTAAAGATAGAATTACCATAGAATCCAACAGTTTTAATTCTGTGTATATATTCATAAAGAATTGAAATTAGGGTCTCAGAGATAGTTGCATCCCCATGTTCATAGCAACATTATTCACAATAGCCAAAGGGTAGAATGCAATTGTCCTTTAATAGATGAATGGATAAATAAAATGTGGTAATGTGTATTTAGTGAAAGTTGCTCTTTCACTAAATTGCACTAAAGAAAATCACAGAGTTGTGTTCAACTCTTCGGGACCCTATAGACTGTAGCCTGGCAGGCTCCTCTGTCCATGGAATTCTCCAGGCCAGAATACTGGAGTGGGTAGCTGTTCCCTTCATCCAGGGGATTATCCCAACCCAGGGATCGAACCAAGGTCTCCTGCATTGCAGGTGGATTCTTTACCAGCTAAGCTACCAGGAGAGCCTAGTAATGTGTATAATGGAATATTATTCAGCCTTATAAAGGAACGATATTCTGGCATATGATACAACATGGATGAACCTTGAGGATATTGTGCTAAGTGAAAAAGGCCAGCCACAGAAAGACAAATATTGTATAAGTCTGCTTATATGAGGTATTAATGTGGTCCAATTCATAGANCCAGGAGAGCCTAGTAATGTGTATAATGGAATATTATTCAGCCTTATAAAGGAACGATATTCTGGCATATGATACAACATGGATGAACCTTGAGGATATTGTGCTAAGTGAAAAAGGCCAGCCACAGAAAGACAAATATTGTATAAGTCTGCTTATATGAGGTATTAATGTGGTCCAATTCATAGAAACAAAGCAGAATGGTGGTTGCCAGAGACTGGGAAAGGGAAAATGGGGAGTTATTGTTTAATGGGTACAGAGTTTCAGTTCTGCAAGACAAAAAAGACTGGAGATTTTGAAAAATATTTATTTATTTGACTGTATCAGGTCTTAGTAGCAGGATGCAGGATCTTTAGTTATAGCATTTGAACTTAGTTGCTGCATATGGGATCTAGTTCCCTGACCAGGGATCAAACTCTGACCCCCTGCATTGGGAGTGGAGAGTCTTAGCCACAGGACCACCAGGGAAGTTCTGAGACTGGAGATTGACTGCACAACAATGTGAATGTACTTACTACTGAACTACACACTTAAAAGTGGCTAAGATAATTTTTATGTATATTTTCCCACAATTAAAAAAATAGAAAAGAGCAGTTTTAGCTGGCATGAACCTTGCCTTTNGGCCGAAGTGTTGTGGCAGGACGGGCAGGGTGCGCCCTTGACCGGCAATGTGACCACGTCGCAGATGGCCAACGAACAGGGCTTGTTCGACGTGCACAGTGTCCTGAGGGTGGTGCTGGGCGCTAATGGTACCTACAGCTGCCTGGTGCGCAACCCCGTGCTGCAGCAGAACGCTCACGGCTCGGTCACCATCACGCCCCATAGAAACCCCACAGGTTTTTCTTTTGTTTTCTTAAATGTCCCTTGGGGTTGGGGTCAGGGGCAGGGGCTTGGTCCAATCTCCAGTGGTCATGGTATCTGAATCTAGCTCCCTAGAACAGTGAGACGCCTAATAATAATAACATAAATGAAACAGGTTGCATAGAGGGAAAGCTTACCGCAGCAGGAGTCGGTGAGGGTGATATCACAGGTCCTCTCAGCTCTCCGGGCCTCCTGACTCCAGGGCTCTGGAAACTTGTGGAAAGAGTGGAGAAGCATTCAGATCTCAGAAGAGAGTCGGAAGACAGGAGAGGGAAATGGGTCCTGGCGGAGAGGGGAGTTTTGCTAGGGCTGCAGGCTGCCCCAGGCCAGGTCCCCCAGGGAGATGGACCTTGTCAGGCCAAGGCCAAGCTGCTGTGATTCTTGTCAGACGATTAGGGACATGTCTGGAAGTGTTGAGACTCAATCCGTTTTTAGGTCTGGGGAGAAAATGGGAAGATAGCATGGGACCTGGGGGTCGATGGAGAAGATACGGGAGGCAGTGCGGTGGTAGCCGAGTGTCCCCACCCCTCCTCACTGCCGGGCGGCTCCAACCTCGCCCTCAGGTGCAGTGGAAGTCCAGGTTCCGGAAGACCCCGTGGTGGCCCTCGTGGGCACCGACGCCACCCTGCACTGCTCCTTCTCGACCGAGCCCGGCTTCAGCCTGGCACAGCTCAACCTCATCTGGCAGCTGACAGACACCAAACAGCTGGTGCACAGCTTCGCCGAGGGCCGCGACCAGGGCAGCGCCTATGCCAACCGCACAGCGCTCTTCCCAGACCTGCTGGCTCAGGGCAACGCGTCCCTGAGGCTACAGCGCGTGCGCGTGGCTGATGAGGGCAGCTTCACCTGCTTCGTGAGCATCCGGGACTTCGGCAGCGCCGCGGTCAGCCTGCAGGTGGCAGGTGAGAGCCGCGAAAGGGGGCGCTCTCCCCTTGGCACGCCCCTCCTACTTCCCGCAGCCCTTTACCCACTTCCCCAGTGCTGACCCTTGTCCTCACAGCCCTAGGCGCTCTTTCCCTCCACTGTGTCCACTGCCCTTGCTTTACCTGACCTCTGCCCTCTACCTCTGCTCCCCTCCAGCCCCCTACTCAAAACCCAGCATGACCCTGGAGCCCAACAAGGACCTGAGGCCTGGGGACACGGTGACCATCACGTGCTCCAGCTACCGGGGTTACCCCGAGGCCGAAGTGTTGTGGCAGGACGGGCAGGGTGCGCCCTTGACCGGCAATGTGACCACGTCGCAGATGGCCAACGAACAGGGCTTGTTCGACGTGCACAGTGTCCTGAGGGTGGTGCTGGGCGCTAATGGTACCTACAGCTGCCTGGTGCGCAACCCCGTGCTGCAGCAGGACGCTCACGGCTCGGTCACCATCACAGGTAGGGACTGACGAGCCGCAGGTGAAGGATAGAAGGAACCATGGCTTTTTACCTAGACTGAGTCAGAATTCAGATAGGCTTTGGTGGTCAGGAAACTTAAGCAAAAAGTTTTTTTCTTACATTTCACGTGTCTCAAATTCTCCCCCAAGCGGTCCTTATTAAGGTACTTGCTATATTGCGCAATAAGAATCATTTGTAGTATTTGCCCTCCTAAGAGTGTCTTAGTTGGTACTTGGGGACTGAATACCTGCCTGGAATCTGGAGAAGTTCCAGGAGGGAATTCTGGAGCAGCCACAAGGCATAGCTCTGTCTGGAGTGCTTTCCTACGGGAACCTCTCCAAGTGCTAAGAAGGTGTTGCTACGTCACCATCTGTTGCTGGGCACCATCTCACTATGAGCCCCTGAGAGACAGCTGGGCCTCTCCAGGTGGTCAGACCCCTCACCCCATCAATGTCAGTTCTCCTGATGGAATTAAACTGGACCCAGCCAGCCTTTGGACTCCCCTGGTAGCTCAGCTGGTAAAGAATCCACCTGCAAGGAAGGAGACCTGGGTTCGATTCCTGGGTTGAGAAGATCCCTTGAAGGAGGGCATGGCAACCCACTCCAGTATTCCCCCCTGGAGAATCTCCATGGACAGAGGTGCCTGGCAGGCTACAGTCCCTGGGGTTGGGCTAACCAACAGCACACAGCACAGGCAGCCTTTGGAACGGCTGGGCTCTCTCTGCTGCCCCCATGTGGTTAAACACCAGATCAACGCTGCCCCTTTGGCAATTCCCTCAATCTCTACAGTTTTGGGCTCCTAGCCCACACTTTCCTTCCTTTAGTGCCCACCTCAGTGTGTACCCCTTGTGCCTGGAGGTGTGAAGAGGGCTCAGACCTACACTCAGGCCAGGAGGAGGTAGTCTTCATCCTTATTTGGATCTCATTCTGGCTCCTCTGTACCTCCCCTTGGGACAGCTAACCTTTCCCAGGGACGCCCCTGCATTCTCTGGGATCAGGACAGCAGGTTCTGTCCATCTGGTTCTCCTGTTTCTTTCCTATGACTTCCACCTGACCTGCGGCCCACAGAAGACCTGATCCCCCTGATAACCAGTTTCTGTGCAAGCCTCAGGCTTCACTGACTCACTCCTGTCTTCCTGCGCCCCATTTGCATGGACCTTGCGTGGCCTTCACTTCTGCTAGTGTCCATCACATTTGCCTTCTAGGAACTGAGGCTCATTCCTCCTCCTTCTCTTTCACGGTTTTTCTTCTGGCAAGGCTTTGTTCCCTTTGCCCACCCCCTTCCCAAGATTGACTTCACCCTCTTTCTGGAGACCCCTAGGCCTGTACTTTCTGTGGGGTAGTTACTGCTCTGGACTGTTGGATGTCCCATGGGGTCTCCTTGACCTTTTAGATACATCAGCATATGGTCTGATGTAGCCACAGGAGAGAATCAGAAATATTAGCTACAGCAGGATTGACAGAGAATGTAAAGTTTTCAGGGGAGTGGGGAGTGATCAGAATGGGCTGCAGTTTCAGAAGTCTCTAGGGACAGGTGGGATTGAGGGGACCTTGAAGGATTGGTGATCTTCATGATAATTTGCACCCTGAACTGAATTAGCTATTTGCCACCCGTGTAGAAAGGGCTTGTGAGTATGCGATTATGCTCGTGTACCTGAAGATGCAGGTCTGAAACCCTACTCTGTCCTTGATTGGCAGAATGAGGACAAGCCTGACCTGTGCTGCGGGCACCAACACCAGCCTAGAGGTGGGCACAGGGGGGAGCCTCTCCACCTGGGTGTTTCTGTGGCTCTGCTCCCTGCTTTTCTGCAGGAGCCCCACCCTGGGATCCCCAGGGGTTTCTTCCATGTGCTTCCTGGTTCTATCCTCCTTTCCTGCTGCTGCTCAGGGGGGACATTTCTCCATCTGAGAGAAAAATATTAAAAAGTGTAGTATTTAAAGTGCGTTCATTTCACAGATGAGGAAGCTGAAGGCCAGAGAGAAGAGAGAACTTTCCCAAGGCCACAGCCTAGCACAGTGGCTCTGACTCTTTGGGGATTAGCCACCTCTCTGAAAACTGGATACGTGATAAATGCAGTCATTTGCATTTCAGTGTTGAGGGCTTGTGGCCCCGCTGCACTCATCCATGGGGGTCTGTGGACCTTGGCTCCAGCATCCTGCAGTGAGCAGATGAACCAGAATCCAACTTTTAGCCTCTCAGCCTAATTTCCTCTCCTCCCCACCACCCAGCCTCCTGTTTTTCTGAGAGCAGGTCTGCCCTACTTTGGAGCCCTTGGCCTGTATTTTGCTTCGGGCAGCTTTGTGCCTTGGAAAACGTTCTGGGACTCAGACTTTGAGTCCTCCAGCCTGGTCCCTCTGCACCTGCTGGAGGTTAGTTGCATGTGCTGTATGTGGAGGGGGCTCTGTGGAGCAAGCCCTGGATGTGGAGTCTGAAGATGCAGGTCTGAGCCCCGCTCTGTCCTTGGCTGGTGGGATGAAGGCAAGTCAGACCTGTGCTTCAGGTACCAACACCAGCCCAGGGCTGGACAGGGCAGGCGCCCCACCTGCTGGGTATTTCTGTGGTCTGCTCCATGCTTTCCTGCAGGAACCTCCCCCGCTTTGGATTCCCAGGGGTCCCTTCCATGTGCTTCATGGACTGGCTGGCTTGTCCTCTTGTGTCAGCTGCTGTCTTTCTCTTTTGCTCCTATTCCCCAGGGTGATGGGTCCCTTTGCTGCTGATATCCAGAGCACCAGTGTAACCAGCTATGCCTGTTGGAAGTGACCCTGGTCGCAAATCCCTATATCCGTGTTAAGGCCTCCACTGCCCGAGGGTTGATGGCACTGCTCTCGGCTCTGATGGCATCTTCCGCAGGAGCTTTTGTTAGATTTGTTGTGGATCCTGGGGCTGGGCTGGAGGATAGAGTGCTCGGCACAGCTGCGGGTCCTTACCCAGCCGAGGGCAGCTCAGCTCCTTCCCTCTGCCCTGAGACAGCCAACAGGAGGGCCCTCAGCGTTTCACAGCACTATTCCCCTGGCAAGTCTCCTTCTCAGGGGTAAACCTGTACTCGGGTGCCCTCTGTGTCCACCCTCATCTTTCTGCGGGAATCTGCACACATTTTCTGTCAAAGGCTGGATGTATATGTATTTTAGGTTTTGTGGGCCACATACCATCTCTGTTGCTGCTGCTGCTGTCTTTCCTTTTTTTGGTAACCCTTTACAAATGTAAAACTATTATTAGCTCTCTGGTTGTACAAAAACAGGCCACAGGCCAGATTTGGCCCATGGACTGTGGTTTGCCAACTCCTCATCTGTAAGATGGAGACTATCACCAGGTGGGGCTGGGGGAGAAAGCGGGCTTCCTGAGGAGGAACCATACGCCAGGTGGAGAGTGAGGGAGCACTTTTCAGGTAGAGGAAACGGACAGCAGTGGTGCAGGGGCTGGGAGCAGTCAGTCATCTCTACAGAGAATGGAATTACAGAGAAGCCTGAAGCACTATTTTCATGTCAGTAGGGAGCCATAGAAGGTTCTTGAGCATCGTGGGCCACAGATTCTTCCACCCTCCCAGGTGGAGGCCTGCCCATGGCAATCCCAGCTGTGTCAGGCTTTGGAGGGTTTGTGAGTGTGGGGAGAAGGGGCACGGGAGCTTACGTAAGCTCAGTTCATGGTGTGGGGGCCCCATGAGGGTAGGAGCCCCCTGTTCACACTCTGGTGTCCGGGGGGTTGTCCTCAGGGCCACTGGGGGTCAGGCATGACAGTCTCTCCCCGTTCTCCCCACTCTCCTCCCAGGACAGCCCATGACGTTCCCCCCCGAGGCCCTGTGGGTGACCGTGGGGCTCTCCATCTGCCTTGTCGCACTGCTGGTGGCCCTGGCCTTCGTGTGCTGGAGAAAGATCAAACAGAGCTGTGAGGAGGAGAATGCAGGCAAGTGAGAGAGGGGGTGTGCACGTGTCTGCGGGCATGTTGGTGTGTCCNGGTGCGCCCTTGACCGGCAATGTGACCACGTCGCAGATGGCCAACGAACAGGGCTTGTTCGACGTGCACAGTGTCCTGAGGGTGGTGCTGGGCGCTAATGGTACCTACAGCTGCCTGGTGCGCAACCCCGTGCTGCAGCAGGACGCTCACGGCTCGGTCACCATCACAGGTAGGGACTGACGAGCCGCAGGTGAAGGATAGAAGGAACCATGGCTTTTTACCTAGACTGAGTCAGAATTCAGATAGGCTTTGGTGGTCAGGAAACTTAAGCAAAAAGTTTTTTTCTTACATTTCACGTGTCTCAAATTCTCCCCCAAGCGGTCCTTATTAAGGTACTTGCTATATTGCGCAATAAGAATCATTTGTAGTATTTGCCCTCCTAAGAGTGTCTTAGTTGGTACTTGGGGACTGAATACCTGCCTGGAATCTGGAGAAGTTCCAGGAGGGAATTCTGGAGCAGCCACAAGGCATAGCTCTGTCTGGAGTGCTTTCCTACGGGAACCTCTCCAAGTGCTAAGAAGGTGTTGCTACGTCACCATCTGTTGCTGGGCACCATCTCACTATGAGCCCCTGAGAGACAGCTGGGCCTCTCCAGGTGGTCAGACCCCTCACCCCATCAATGTCAGTTCTCCTGATGGAATTAAACTGGACCCAGCCAGCCTTTGGACTCCCCTGGTAGCTCAGCTGGTAAAGAATCCACCTGCAAGGAAGGAGACCTGGGTTCGATTCCTGGGTTGAGAAGATCCCTTGAAGGAGGGCATGGCAACCCACTCCAGTATTCCCCCCTGGAGAATCTCCATGGACAGAGGTGCCTGGCAGGCTACAGTCCCTGGGGTTGGGCTAACCAACAGCACACAGCACAGGCAGCCTTTGGAACGGCTGGGCTCTCTCTGCTGCCCCCATGTGGTTAAACACCAGATCAACGCTGCCCCTTTGGCAATTCCCTCAATCTCTACAGTTTTGGGCTCCTAGCCCACACTTTCCTTCCTTTAGTGCCCACCTCAGTGTGTACCCCTTGTGCCTGGAGGTGTGAAGAGGGCTCAGACCTACACTCAGGCCAGGAGGAGGTAGTCTTCATCCTTATTTGGATCTCATTCTGGCTCCTCTGTACCTCCCCTTGGGACAGCTAACCTTTCCCAGGGACACCCCTGCATTCTCTGGGATCAGGACAGCAGGTTCTGTCCATCTGGTTCTCCTGTTTCTTTCCTATGACTTCCACCTGACCTGCGGCCCACAGAAGACCTGATCCCCCTGATAACCAGTTTCTGTGCAAGCCTCAGGCTTCACTGACTCACTCCTGTCTTCCTGCGCCCCATTTGCATGGACCTTGCGTGGCCTTCACTTCTGCTAGTGTCCATCACATTTGCCTTCTAGGAACTGAGGCTCATTCCTCCTCCTTCTCTTTCACGGTTTTTCTTCTGGCAAGGCTTTGTTCCCTTTGCCCACCCCCTTCCCAAGATTGACTTCACCCTCTTTCTGGAGACCCCTAGGCCTGTACTTTCTGTGGGGTAGTTACTGCTCTGGACTGTTGGATGTCCCATGGGGTCTCCTTGACCTTTTAGATACATCAGCATATGGTCTGATGTAGCCACAGGAGAGAATCAGAAATATTAGCTACAGCAGGATTGACAGAGAATGTAAAGTTTTCAGGGGAGTGGGGAGTGATCAGAATGGGCTGCAGTTTCAGAAGTCTCTAGGGACAGGTGGGATTGAGGGGACCTTGAAGGATTGGTGATCTTCATGATAATTTGCACCCTGAACTGAATTAGCTATTTGCCACCCGTGTAGAAAGGGCTTGTGAGTATGCGATTATGCTCGTGTACCTGAAGATGCAGGTCTGAAACCCTACTCTGTCCTTGATTGGCAGAATGAGGACAAGCCTGACCTGTGCTGCGGGCACCAACACCAGCCTAGAGGTGGGCACAGGGGGGAGCCTCTCCACCTGGGTGTTTCTGTGGCTCTGCTCCCTGCTTTTCTGCAGGAGCCCCACCCTGGGATCCCCAGGGGTTTCTTCCATGTGCTTCCTGGTTCTATCCTCCTTTCCTGCTGCTGCTCAGGGGGGACATTTCTCCATCTGAGAGAAAAATATTAAAAAGTGTAGTATTTAAAGTGCGTTCATTTCACAGATGAGGAAGCTGAAGGCCAGAGAGAAGAGAGAACTTTCCCAAGGCCACAGCCTAGCACAGTGGCTCTGACTCTTTGGGGATTAGCCACCTCTCTGAAAACTGGATACGTGATAAATGCAGTCATTTGCATTTCAGTGTTGAGGGCTTGTGGCCCCGCTGCACTCATCCATGGGGGTCTGTGGACCTTGGCTCCAGCATCCTGCAGTGAGCAGATGAACCAGAATCCAACTTTTAGCCTCTCAGCCTAATTTCCTCTCCTCCCCACCACCCAGCCTCCTGTTTTTCTGAGAGCAGGTCTGCCCTACTTTGGAGCCCTTGGCCTGTATTTTGCTTCGGGCAGCTTTGTGCCTTGGAAAACGTTCTGGGACTCAGACTTTGAGTCCTCCAGCCTGGTCCCTCTGCACCTGCTGGAGGTTAGTTGCATGTGCTGTATGTGGAGGGGGCTCTGTGGAGCAAGCCCTGGATGTGGAGTCTGAAGATGCAGGTCTGAGCCCCGCTCTGTCCTTGGCTGGTGGGATGAAGGCAAGTCAGACCTGTGCTTCAGGTACCAACACCAGCCCAGGGCTGGACAGGGCAGGCGCCCCACCTGCTGGGTATTTCTGTGGTCTGCTCCATGCTTTCCTGCAGGAACCTCCCCCGCTTTGGATTCCCAGGGGTCCCTTCCATGTGCTTCATGGACTGGCTGGCTTGTCCTCTTGTGTCAGCTGCTGTCTTTCTCTTTTGCTCCTATTCCCCAGGGTGATGGGTCCCTTTGCTGCCGATATCCAGAGCACCAGTGTAACCAGCTATGCCTGTTGGAAGTGACCCTGGTCGCAAATCCCTATATCCGTGTTAAGGCCTCCACTGCCCGAGGGTTGATGGCACTGCTCTTGGCTCTGATGGCATCTTCCGCAGGAGCTTTTGTTAGATTTGTTGTGGATCCTGGGGCTGGGCTGGAGGATAGAGTGCTCGGCACAGCTGCGGGTCCTTACCCAGCCGAGGGCAGCTCAGCTCCTTCCCTCTGCCCTGAGACAGCCAACAGGAGGGCCCTCAGCGTTTCACAGCACTATTCCCCTGGCAAGTCTCCTTCTCAGGGGTAAACCTGTACTCGGGTGCCCTCTGTGTCCACCCTCATCTTTCTGCGGGAATCTGCACACATTTTAGGTCAAAGGCTGGATGTATATGTATTTTAGGTTTTGTGGGCCACATACCATCTCTGTTGCTGCTGCTGCTGTCTTTCCTTTTTTTGGTAACCCTTTACAAATGTAAAACTATTATTAGCTCTCTGGTTGTACAAAAACAGGCCACAGGCCAGATTTGGCCCATGGACTGTGGTTTGCCAACTCCTCATCTGTAAGATGGAGACTATCACCAGGTGGGGCTGGGGGAGAAAGCGGGCTTCCTGAGGAGGAACCATACGCCAGGTGGAGAGTGAGGGAGCACTTTTCAGGTAGAGGAAACGGACAGCAGTGGTGCAGGGGCTGGGAGCAGTCAGTCATCTCTACAGAGAATGGAATTACAGAGAAGCCTGAAGCACTATTTTCATGTCAGTAGGGAGCCATAGAAGGTTCTTGAGCATCGTGGGCCACAGATTCTTCCACCCTCCCAGGTGGAGGCCTGCCCATGGCAATCCCAGCTGTGTCAGGCTTTGGAGGGTTTGTGAGTGTGGGGAGAAGGGGCACGGGAGCTTACGTAAGCTCAGTTCATGGTGTGGGGGCCCCATGAGGGTAGGAGCCCCCTGTTCACACTCTGGTGTCTGGGGGGTTGTCCTCAGGGCCACTGGGGGTCAGGCATGACAGTCTCTCCCCGTTCTCCCCACTCTCCTCCCAGGACAGCCCATGACGTTCCCCCCCGAGGCCCTGTGGGTGACCGTGGGGCTCTCCATCTGCCTTGTCGCACTGCTGGTGGCCCTGGCCTTCGTGTGCTGGAGAAAGATCAAACAGAGCTGTGAGGAGGAGAATGCAGGCAAGTGAGAGAGGGGGTGTGCACGTGTCTGCGGGCATGTTGGTGTGTCCATGACATCAACAGGAGTGTCACTTTCCAGTGACAGGATGAATGTGTGCAAATGCAGCTACATTGTGTGTATATATGTGTGATCTGGAGGCTGAACAGATCTCATGTGTTTAAACAAGTGTGAGCCTGCCCACGTGTGTGCAGACATGCAGAGTGAGTGTGCAGAAATGCAGGGTGGATGTGAGTGTGACTAGGAGCGAGTGGTGGTTGTGTAACAAAGGGATGAGTGTGTCTGTGTGTGACTGTGAGAGCGTAAGTCACCTGAGTGTGCCTGTGAGTGAGAGCGCGTGGAAACCGCGCCCCACAGGCGTGAGTGCTTTGTGGGTTTGTGTGTCACCATGAGAGGATGCGTCATCCTTAGCGGGGGCAGTGTCTGAAGCAGCTGCTGTTTGCTGGGGTCAGTGTGGGTGGCTTGGTGGTTGGTGGGTGGGAAGTTGGCATTGATAGGTGGGTGGTTTGACCCTGGAAGGGAAGTTGACTCTGGTGAGTGCTGGTGGGTGGATGAGTAGATAGTCCTTGGCCAAGTGAGTGGTGGGCTCCTGCCTGTGGTCCCTCTCATCCTGCCACAGGCCAGGCCTGCTCAGCCCTATCCGCCTGCCCCCTGCACTCCCAGTAGCAGAAGGTCGGTGATGAAGGTGGGTAGGGCTGAGGAAGTATCTGTTCCCAGGAGCCGAGGACCATGATGGGGATGGAGAAGGATCCAAGACGGGTAAGTTTGAACCCAGAGGGACTCTGCTGGCTGAGGACGGATGCGGGGATTAGGGGCAGGGACCCCAAGGTCTGGAGGGGCCCCATTTACTTGAAGATTTGAATGAAATGTCCTGTGGACTGAGGCTTCCCAGCCTAGGTGAGTCTGGTCTTTGCTCAGCAGTAGACCTGGAGGCAGGTCTCCCAGCTGCTGCTTCGTTTCTCCTGTCGACCTTTACCACCTACCAGGGCCACTCCACCCTGAAGGACCTGGCTCGGCAAGCAGGGCAGGCTGGGTTCCAGCCCCAGCTCATATAAGCTGAGTGGCCTTGAGCAAATCACTTTGCCTCTCTGGGCCTCAGTTTCCCATATGTGAAAACTGGCCTCCTGGTGCCTTCCCTGATGGCACCAGAGGGCCATTTTGAACCTCTCATGAGTGACTTTGCAAAGGGCCTGGCACTGTGGGGACACAAGCCTAGAGCCTGGAGAGGAGGCACCAAGGCCCTGGTGCCCCATGGCCACTGGAGGCCTCACTGCCTTCCCTCCCCAGGGCCAATGTGTTGGGGGAGCAGGTTCTTGCTGAGCCCTCTGTGATGGTGCCAGTTGATATGGGTTACCCCCCAATCCCTGAAGAAGGAGGGGCAGAAGATTGACCTCTGGGGACTGTTGTAAACTGTGCCCACCAGGCTCCTCTGTCCATGAGATTTTCCAAGCAAGAGTACTGGAATGGGTTGCCATTTCCTTCTCCAGGGTATCTTCCCGACCCAGGGATCGAACCCAGGTCTTCTGCATTGTAGCCAGATGCTTTTACCATATGAGCCACTAGGGAAGTCCACTTAGCAGTCTCCCTTAGCGCCTCTCTTAACCCTATTTGTAGAGCAGGCTCAGGGTACTCTCACATCCCTCACTCACAGGAGGGCTGGGAAGTTGTTCCCATTATAGAGGTGTAAAAAACTGAGGCCTGGGGGAGGAGTGACAAGTCACAGAACAGGACGGGAACTTGGGGGCAGCAGCTGAGACCCCTTTTCCAGCGCTGTGATGTTTCCCTGACCCTTTCAACTTCTCCCTCCTGCCTCCTCCTCCCAATCCTTCTTCTAGACTTTATTCTTCCTTACGACCACTTTCCACAGTTCCCCCTTCACTGTGTACTCCTTCCTTTTTTGCAGCCCTACGGCCCCTGAAACACTCTGAAAACAAAGAAGGTAAAGACATGTGTTGTTTGTGCATCTCTGTGTGTGTGTGTGTGTGTGTGTGTGTGTGTG
>SJYA01001560.1:1414030-1471983 GCA_006410615.1 Neotragus moschatus | reverse complement strand
AGAAGAAGAAGACATTTTGGACCTGGGTCTGTTTTCGTTTGGTCCCTAGTCCAGGCCCCAGACCCACAGGGAACCAAGAGTATGTTCTAGAAGTCTTGCTCCCAGAGGCTTAATGACTGAGTTGAAGAAAGTAGGACCTGATCTTTGGTGAGCACTGGTTAGTTTTGCCCAGGGAAACCCATACTTTGACAACATTTCTATTTGCAGGGGTTCCAGTTATCCTGAAGCTGGGAGTGTGGGGAGCATGGGGAAGCCTAGATCCAGATCCTATTTCTGCATTTAGGAGCTGGCTGTTTGGGAATGGATACTACTACACCTCTCTGGGTCTCAGTTTTCTCATTTGTAAAATGCCAATTGTCTCAGTTACTTGGAAGGTTGCTGTAAAATAGGTAATTTATGTAAAGTGACTAATGCATCAAATAATAGGTATCCCATAAATAGTAGCTCTTACACAGTGTAAATAATAACAGCAATGGTAAATCCCCGGCTCCACCAGCTTCCTACTGTGCGTCTTCAGACAAATTTCTTGTTTGTTCATCAGTTCCCTCACCTATAAAATAAAGATGATGGTCCATCCATTTATTTAATAAATAATTATGAAGTAACTTCTTATGTGCCAGGCACAACTAAATCTGTCATTTAGTATGCGTTAAGACATGCAGCACAATGCCCAGCACATACTACGTGGTCGGTAGATGTCAGTTTTCTTCTGCAAGCTGCAGCTGGAGGCTGGGATATAGGTGTGGGGGTTGGGGGGAGNTAAATAATTATGAAGTAACTTCTTATGTGCCAGGCACAACTAAATCTGTCATTTAGTATGCGTTAAGACATGCAGCACAATGCCCAGCACATACTACGTGGTCGGTAGATGTCAGTTTTCTTCTGCAAGCTGCAGCTGGAGGCTGGGATATAGGTGTGGGGGTTGGGGGGAGAGGGGAGATTGAAACAGAGAAGAGAAACTCAGGAGGGGCACAGGCGGAAGGCTGAGTCTGCCCTGAACCTCCAGCTTCCTCCTTGCCTTTTTTTCCTTCAGTTGACAGGGCCTAAGGAAGGGGGGATGGGCGCTGGATGGTGCTGGCTCTCTGAATAGTGTGCCCCACTTTCTGTCCCTTGGTTTCATCGGACCACTTCTGTAGACCAGATCATCTATCCCTTGCCTGGAAAACAGTGTCTGATTCTCAGACATGCGGGTATTGCAATGTGCCCACCGCATGAAAGTGGCATCAGATGGAGGACCCCTGCCCCCACAAGGACAGAGCTGTCTCCTCACTAAGCTGGTCTCCTGCCTCATGCTCCAGGCTCCTTTCCCAGGGACAACAGGCTGGACCCACCGCCTATGGGCTTCTCAGCACTGAAACTCCACACCCTTTCATTTTGACTTTGGACCCACCACCTATGGGCTTCTCAGCACTGAAACTCCACACCCTTCCATTCTGACTTTGCCCAGCCCTCATCAGACCAGACCCTCACAGAGAGTTGTATGTGTGTGTGAGCACCAGTAACATGAGACCTGGCATGGAGGAAGTCTGAAATAAAAGCTGATTGCATGAATGCACAGCAAATCCCCTCTACTAATGGTGCTCATTCATTCATTCAACAAACATTTATTGAACCCATAATCCATTGGGTGCCAGGCTCTGTGTCAAGGGCTGTGACATTCAGGTTAACAGTAGCCAAGTTCTCCAAAGAGTGAATGGCATTCACAAGCTTCCTGCTCCCAACGCTCTCACTCACACAGACCCACCTGGCTCTGAGAGCCCCAGGCCCCTCCCTCACTCCCAGAGGCCAGAGCGCTGGCTCCACCATGGATTTTGACTGCAGTAGATGTTTTAGTGCCAAGTCACTGACTTTGGGGTCGAATCCTGGTGCCATAACCCATGCTGGGCCCTTAGGAAAATTATTTAACTTCTCAGAGCCTCACTTTCCTGATCTGGCAAACAGGCATAAGTAAAAATGCTTATCTCATATTTGCCATGAGGATTTAACAAAACAAACAATACTTAGAGCTACACTCAGTGCACAATGCATGCCTGATGAATGTGAACTATTATCACGACTCTACACTGTATCGCAAGGGTCTGCCCCTCTCTGCCTCCTCCACAGCACGGGTCAGCACAAGTCCAAGCACACAGGAGGTGGTCAGTGGGATCAGATCTCTTGCTAACAAGGAGATCTGATGGGACATTCTGGGTAAGGAAACCCAGAAACTAGCAAAGGGACTTCCCTGGTGGTCCAGTGGCTAAGACTCCCCACTCAAAATACAGGAAGCCAGGGTTCAATCCCTGGTCAGGGAACTAGATTCCACATGCTGCAACTAAAGATCCCACGTGGGCTTCCCTGGTGGCTCAGTGGTAAAGAATCTGCCTACAATGCAGGAGACACAGGAGATGGCTGGTTCCATCCCTGGGTTGGGAAGATCCCCTGGAGGGGGAAATGGTAACCAGTACTCTTGCCTGGAGAATCCCATGGACGAGGAGCCTTGTGGGCTGAAGTCCATGGGGTCACAAAGACTCAGAAGCAACTGAGCACACACATGTCGCCACAGACCTGGCGCAGATAAATAAAATAAAAAAAAGAAAAAAGAAAAAGAAACCAGCAAAGGCTTGGAGGTGGGGAAGAACAGGGAGGGACTGTGCCCGGAGGAGTGTGAGGGTTGAGGGGGAGGTCTTAGGGGTGCTGTGACTGCTCAAGGACGGGGAGCTTACCACTCAGAAGCAGCAAATTCTGTGGCTCAACAACTCTGACTGTTATAGCTCTTTCCCTAGGTGGCCACGTTTTCCATCTCAAGTTGTAAGAAAATCATGGGGATCCCACTCCACTGGCAGCAAGGTCCAGACTGGATGTGGCATAGTTATGAAGGAAGTTAAGTCATTTGAGAGGTCTTCTAGAACAAATACCCATTCCCCCCACTTTTTCTAGGACACCCTCATACCTCTGCCCTATTTGAGGCAAGTAGCCAGGTGGTGGACCAAGGAACGGGTCTGACTAACTGAGGGCTGTTAACAGGGACCACATGCAAACACAGAAGGCCAGAGTGAGGGTGGGGAAGGGGCTCCCAGGCAAGGTCAATGCCTTACCCAGGACTCTCTCAGAGATCCCTGGCTCTGGGTCTCAGTTTCTTCCTTGGAGAAGTAGATACTATTGTGTAGGGGTCTTTTCCTTGACTGTTGTAAAGACGAGAGACTGTAAGTCTGAAACCAGTCTTGCCATTGGAGAGGAAAATCAAGTGTTGGAGGTAGCACTGGATGTCTTTCTTCAGAGCTGGGTGTATCCATACCTGGGGTGAGGCGAGGCTGCTCTGGATTGCCCCCTCCTCACTGTCAGGGCAGAACCCAGCTGGCCCTGTGCGCTTGGCATTCATCCTCTGAACCAGGGTTCCATCATTGATCAGCCTCAACTGCCTGAGCATTTCCTGGGTCTGATAAATGAGTTTAGACCCCATGTTCTCAGGCCTGGGCCAGGAAGAGCTAGCCACCACCCACCCCTCTGCAACACCCCCTGCCTGGATTGCCACCCTGGAGGCTGCACCTTGACTAGATCCTTAGGGCTCTGACCTTAACCCTGGGCCTGAGGGGAGATTCCCATACTGCAAAGCAGGCAGCCTAGGCCTGGCCCATCTCATCCTGATAGCATCCTCAGCACCCGTTCCACGCTGGCCTGCACAATCTCTGTCTTCCCCATTGCTGGGACCGCACAAGCACAGTAGGTGCTGCTAGGTTGCTCGTCAGGCCCTTCTGGCCCCCGCAAGAGGAGCAGAGACCCCTCCTGACAGGTGGGTTGTGAATCTGTCTTAATTAAAATGTGAGGAGGGAGGCCCCAAGGAGAGGTGTCCTTACCCCCCTGCTCTGAACAAGGGGCAGTGAATCAAGGTACTGTGGGGGACAAAGTGAAGCAGTGACCCGGGGATAGCTCCCAGTCAATGGAAGTGGCTTCTCTGCTCACTCCACTCAAGGTTCCCCACCTGGAAACCACTGGAATCTGGGTGGGGGTTGCAGTGACCACAGTGCATGTCCTGTACTCTGGCATTTACCTAGTGCTTTCACATCCCGCATCTCGTCAAAGCCCCATAGCCCCCGATGAGGTAGGTGAGGACTATCAGACCTATTTTATAGATGAGGTGGATAGGCTCAGAGAGGCAAATGGATGTGCTCAAGGTCACACTGGTGCTAGATGACAGAGCCGGGTATCACCTCCATGCTGATGGTGGGGAGGGTGGCACAGGCTCTGTGACTCTGGGCCAGTTACTTCACCTCTCTGAACCTCAGTCTTCTCATGTGAAAAATGGGGATAGCGATAGTTCCTACCTTGTCAGATTACTGTGAAGATTAAATGAAATAATGCTGTAAAATGACCTCAGCATAGTCGTGGCCTGGGGGCCTGCTCCATAAATGTGAGCAATGATTGTGATGATTATCCCAAGGGTACTCAGATGCTGTCCCTGTGTAGGCTGCACCCCAGGTAAAGCCCTGTTACCTCCAGGCTCCCACCTTGTCTGTTGGTGTCGCACAAGACGTGCTAAGCTGGGCTCAGGGTCCCCGCGTGGAGAAGCAGGGACAGAGGAGGACTGCAGGACTCCGCTCCAAGCTGCCTGCCTGGGGAAGGGGGCCAGGAGTCTGTCTCTGGCTCTGGGTCACAGCCCCATGGCGGTGGCTGCCCGCTTCATCACGTGGACCTCAGGTCTGCTCAGGGCCAAGCAGGGACTGGCTGAGGCTCTCCTTGAGTCTTTCATCTCTAAAGGTCAAGGCTGTGCATGAGAGCTGAAAGGACTGGGAGTGGTCCAGGTTCTTGAAACAGACCTCTGCCCAGCCCAGCTAGGCCCTCCAGGGTCTGCAGGTTTCTAAGCATGGAGGCTCTATCATGCTAGTATCTTTTTCCTTCTCTGTGTGCTGGGCAACCCCGAGATGGGAGAGGGGGCGGGACTGGATGTACCCAGGTAAGTTTGCCTTTGGGAAGGAGAAGCAAAAGTCAGCCTTGGAGTAAAAGGCCTAAAAGGCACAGGTGTGTGAGTGACCGGGCCCAGCTGCAGCGACGCCACCCCCAGACCCTCGGTCCTGCAGTCCCTTCCCAATCACTGACCACGAGCCCTGGCCTCAGGCCTGCGGCTTGGGAGCTCGCCTCTTGCTCACGAATTCCCTTCAGGGCAAGGCCCAGACTGGTAGGCAGCCTCCACCACTGTGCTCTGCAGGTGGGGGTGTGGGGGTCCCAGGTCAGACTTCCCCTTCCTCATTTCTACATATTTGGACACCCCCTTCAGGGGTCCTGCCGTGGGAAGGGAGGGAGGATGGTTCTGGCTATGCTTCCTGGGAACTAAGAGGTGAGGAGGCATCTCGCGTCTAAGATGAGCTCTGTGATAGCCTTGGGGCCTGTGGGCTGGATCCTTAGCATTTTAAAATTTTATTATGACTGCGTTTGTTTAAATATATATATATATATTTATAGCTCTATGTGCCCACCGCCCCCCAGCCCCTCCCCAGCCCTAGTTTTTCCCCTTGGCTTTCTGTCTGGTGGCCGTGTAGGGCAGCACCGTCTGCGTGCTCTTGTCCGACACCGTTTGGGTACTGCTATTCCTCGTGACCCTGCGGGTCTGCTCAGGGACCGAGGTGGGGCCTGAGCGGCGTCCAGTCAGTGGAGAGCGCCTGGGCTTGTAGGGAGCTGGGGAGGGCTTGAGGGGACCAGCAGGGGCCTCTGTGTGGGGAGGCTCCGGGGACAGGCCCCCCTCCTCCCCTGCAGCCTCCTCCTCGCCGTCGCCCTCCTCGTCGTCACAGCACAAAGCGTGGTAGAGCACTTTGTCGCTGAACCGCACCCTTTCCCGCGTCCCCGGGGTCCGCTGGGGCGGCTGGCCCTTCACAGGGCCGGCGCTGAAGGCCTCCTCACTGGAGGAGTCTGGGGTCTCCACCCGGGGCCCGTTGGGGATGGGCAGGCCACCGTTCATGAGCCGGTAGTCCGGGCCGGCCCCCGGCCGGGTCGACTCGGGGCCGTCCACGGAGTCTGAGGGGGTGGAGATGTCCAGGAAGGAGCAGAACTCCCAGCTGTCCGAGAGGATGTCGGCCGTCACGAAGTCCAGGTGGCCCAGGTCAAAGGGGCCGCCCCCGCCTGCCTTGTCGCTGCTGGAGGTGCTGCTCACAGTGGCTGTGGTCCAGTCATCTGGCTCCAGTTCAAAGTCGAAGTCCGAGGTTAGTTTATCGATCTGGCTCACCACCTGGCCGGGCAAGGGGAGGGGAGTGAGGGGCCAGCATCGCCAAGGTGCGAGTGTGCCCTGTCCCAGCCTTGGCTAATGACCCTACAGGACACGGTGGACTTGAGTTCACAGGTTTGTTCGCCCTGCTGAGGGCCAAAGCTGGACCAGGGGGAGCACAGCTGGTTCAGGCCATCCGCCTGTTTTCCACCCCTCAGTGCCTCTGGGAGAGGGAGGGTGCCTTCTAGCCCTGCACCCCGTCCATTCACACACATCCCCCCCTGCCCCAAAGCCAGCTGCTGTTCTGGGGGGCAGCCTATTTCTCAGAGTTGGATTTTCCTTTGATTGGGGACGATTTGAAACAGGGCTGAGAGACTCCAGCAAGTCCATTCAGTGGTGGGATGAACAGCCCACCCACCCTTGGAGAGGAAATTAGATGTAAGAACTTCAAACAGACTCTGCCCAGGCTTTCTGAAACATCCTGGACTGGCCTCTGCAGCAGGTCATAAACTGGCCCCCATGGGTCTCTACCACCCCACCCCTACATAGATAGCCCCAGAGCCTCCTCTCTCCTCCCTTTCCCCACTGCTTAATGAGTGGAGATCAATCCTGGCTTGTGGGGGAAGGAATAAAGCAAGCATTATTTGGTAAGCAATAAGAAAACCATCCATCCTGGGCCCAGAGCTGCTTGTTAAATGCACTTGGGCTGCAGAGGTCAGTGCACCCGCCTGGCCCTGCTCCGTACAGGTGGCCCTGCCTCAGGATGGCCCCTCGCCAAGGCCAGGTCAGCACAGACATCGGTGATGAAGACAGTGAGGAAGGAAGGGAGACCCAGGCAGAGACACAAGGAGAGGACAGAGCAAGGGGAGGAGAGGAGATGGAGGCCAGAATCCAAACCAGCAAAACAACAACAAAAGCAAAGCAGAAGGACCAGAGACCCAGGGACAAAGGCAGATGCAGTGAGTCATCAGGCCCCGGAGGCAGCTCTCAGCCCTCTCAGAGCTTTCTCCCTGGGGTCGGAGTGGTCAGACAGTTCATTAACTAACGAAGTCCCTAATTCAACAAACCTTTACTGAAGTCAACTGCTGTCCAGGGATGTGCTAGGGGTTCGGCAAGGAGTGGGGTTGGTGAATGCTCCAAAGTACAAGAGGAAAGCCAGGGTGAAGATGGACGGCCAGGAGCCCGGCTCAGTGGGGTGTCTGGCTCATCAGGAGTCAGGGGCTCTGACGCCAGAGACCTGCTCAGTCATTTTCCCTCTCTAGGACTCAGTTTCTCAATCTGTGAACGGGGAGTTGGGCGGCTTATCTATCTCTAAGTTTCCTTCCATCTTTAAGGTTCTAGGACTCTGTGCTTAGAGGACTTGAGACACTCTTTGGGGGAGTCAGTGCCTAGGGATGCCCACTTCCCACAGCCCCAGACTAGGGGTGAAAGGAACTCTTGGCAGAGGCCTATGGAAGAGATGGGGGCATAAAGACACCCAAGTTTCTGATTTGGACATCAAATGCTCTGTGTGTCTTTGAGTAACTCACATAACCTCTCTGGACTTCAGCTTCAGTCACACCAAGGGGGTATGAAAATTCCAGCCCTGCCAATCTCACTAGAGCTTCCTGGGGAGCAATGAGAAGCCACTGCTCCCAATGCCCTAGGGCTCTCTGGGGGCACTGGTGGTAGAAGTGACATCATCTCCCAGTTCTGAGCACCTACTACGTGTCAGGCTTTCCACCCACGAGATCATCATGGCCTGGATTTATAGATGATGGGCCCAAGCGACCAGTCACTGGGGACCTAAGATTCCTACCCCCACCAGCCCTGCAATACTGCACACAGCTAAAGTGCTGCCATGATTTCTGGGCCTGGACAGCCAATGAGTATAAACTCCATCCTCCAGTCTGGCCACCCCCTCTTATGCCCTCCACTGCCCAGAATGACTCCTGTACCTCAGAGAAGCTTGCATCCCCCTGAAACCTTTGTATAAACCAAGCCCCATCTGAGAGCTAGTGGGAGCCCTGGCCTCGAGTAGGGGCTCTCAAACCCAAAGGTAGGGGCTCTCAAACCCAAATGCACAGAAGTAGGGGATGTATATATACACATAACTGATTCATTTTGTCATGCAGCAGAAAATGACACAACCTTGTAAGGCAATTATACTCTAATGAAAAGAGACCAAAAAAAAAAAAAAAAACCCAGACGTGCATCAGCCAATTCCCAGGGTTCTATTCAGGAGGTCCTGGTGGGGCTCGAGGGTTGCATATCTGACAAGCTTCGAGATGGTTCACCTGCTGTTGTTGGTGTAGGAACAGACTTGGAGGACTACTGGCCTGGTGGACTGGATTTCCTAGGTGGCACAGTGGTAAAGAACCCGCCTGCCAATGCAGGAGTAGCAGAAGATGCCTGGTTCGATCCCTGGGTTAGGAAGATCCCCTGGAGTAGGAAATGGCAACTCACTCGAGCATTCTAGCCTAGAGAATCCCATGGACAGAGGAGCCTGGTGGGCTATAGTCCGTAGGCTCCCAAAGAGTTGGATACAACTGAACATGCATGCAATAGGCCTAGCAGACTGGGGATTTAAGCTGGTGAAAAATAGCAGTCTAGGCACTGCCACCCTCAGGAAAGGCCCTGTGCCTCTGGGACAGCCACACCCTCTAATTAGATTCCCCTGATCAAGCTCTGCTGCTCAGAGTCTGCTGCTACCTGAGGGTGCGAGGATGACGGTAGGAATCTGGAGTCAAATGACTCGGCTGTGAGCTCACAGGGTTGGCTGAGGCCAAGCCAGGCCCCGAAGCTGGGCTCCTAATCCCCTGTGAGGAAGATGCAAGGTCCACAGAGCAAGAGCCCTAGAACCCTCAGATCAAGACCTTCTCCCTGCCCAAGAAGCCCTTGCCAGCCTCCTGCTCAGGAGCCCTTCAGGTTGTGGCCTTTCCCCCTTCTCTTTCAGAATGCCCTTCTCTGCTTCCATTCTGGGAGAGTGGAGGAAAGGAGGGAAGGAGGGCTGGGCTCAAGTCCCAAGCCTTCCTCATCTTGGCCAAGAGGTTTGAGAGGCAAGTGATTTCCCTCTCCATATCCCATTTCCTCCCCTGTAAAATAGGATGACACGCCTCTATTCACCAGATACGAGAGATGCAATAGATAGGAATGTGCTTTAAACTGCAGAGTCCGCACAGACACATAAGAACCTGGGCTCTGAAGCCAGACGTATGGTCCAACCTCACCACTTACAGGCTGTGTGCCCTTAGCTCAGTTACTCAACTTCTCTGGGCCTAAATGTCTTCATCCAAGGATAATTCTAGTAGTACCTACTTGATAAGGCTCTGGTAAGGAGCTAATGACTTGATGCACAGAGAGCACATAGAACAACATAGACCCCCAGTAACTGTGCACCTGTGGGTGCTAACGTGGCCAGGGCCCTGGCATCAGGTCTAAGAGCAAGCGCGAGTCAGCTCTCTACCAGAGGAGTGCCACTGTAACAGGGACATTTCCAGTGCCTGTGGCAGAATAATGGGATATTATTAGACCTTTCAAACTGCAGCACACGGGTGGCACCTATGTTCCTTCAAGTAAAGCTGTCTACAGACAGTATAGGAGAAAAGATACTACAGGTCAAATAGTTGAGCCTCACAGGCAACTCTTGGTCTACTCCACTGGGTGAGACATGTCACACTCACCAGATGAATGACATAAGCGAGGGTCGGAAGGGAGTGACACGCCGTGGGGACCCAGATGGTATGCAGGGCCCGGGTCAGTCCACAACCCCTGCTGCCCATCCCCGGTGCCTCATTTCACAGGGCCAGTGTGGAAGGCAGGAACAGGGGCAGGTCCCAGGCTAACTGCCTCTCTGCTTTGGCTGTCTTGAAATCTATGATTTCTCTCTGAGATTTAATAATCATTTTGCCTACATGTAATTTGGGATTGTCTTGGAGTGCAGGGAAATAATTACATACACAGAAGGGAAGAAAGGGGAAGAGAAAGAATGGAGAGAGAAAGAGAAATCACAGAACCACAGACCCTTGAAGCCAAGAGGGTCTAGAGCCACCACTGAGACCACCTTTCTCATTGTGCTTGCTGATAAGAAACTGAGACCCAGAGACCAGGAGTTGAGCTGAGACTGGAAATGGAGGGGAGTTCAGAACAGGAATCACCTGCTCTATGGGGGCAAGAGTAAACAGTAGATAGGAAGGGCAGGGTTAAGGGCTGTGACAAAACCTGCTGGGTTCCAAACCCTGTCCCTAAAGGTGTCCACAACCCATGTACTGATCATGGCCTCAGCTACCCCCCTGAACACGGCACCCATCCAGTCTCCCTGCTGACAGCGACTTCCAGTCCAGCTCCCTTTCCATCCAAGGACCTTCCTAGTCAGCCAGCAGGACTACATCGCCCACCTGCTTCCAGCTCTTCCTGGCTCGCAAAACTCCTGGGCCTCCCAAACACAATCCAACACCAAATCTGATCACAGGCTCTGTTTTCTCCAGCAAGCAGCCTCCAACCCTGCCAGGCCCACCAGCCCGACTCACTCCACAGAGCTCACTTGTACCTCTGCGCCTCACCTGGCATGTCTCCTTTCTTTCCTACTCATTCCCTCTCGCTTCCATAAGGAAGTCTTCCCTGATCCCCAGCTGAACACAGGTTCCCTGTGAAAGGATCTCAAAGCACCCCGCACTTCTCCTGATTTTCCAACAGTTCTTGCTGCTACCATTTTATGTGTACCTGTGATAGACGTCTGTGACCTCACTAGACAGGAAGCCCCATGAAAGGCAGGACTAGATCTGTCTTGCCAACCACTGCAGCCCCAGTTTAGTACAGGGATTGGTACATTCTTTACAGACACAGCTTTTGATTACTGCATGAGTTCAGAGAGAGGACTTAATAAAAACCACTTGGGGCTTCTTTTACGAGAAAAAGTTCCAGTCTTAGACACCCCAACACTGCCTGCCCTAGCCCGCCTCCACCCCTGGTTGAGATCCCTCTCCAAGGAAAGCATGACTGTGTTCCCTAAGGCCCCAGGTTGAGGACCCAGGGAACCCTGGGACCCGTTTATCCCCTCCCTGTTCACCTCTGGTCCCTTCAACTCTCTTGACAAGCTGCTACTCCTTCCCACCCTCCCAGCTCCCTGGGCAGCTGGTTACATAACTGGGGATTCTGCATTATTTATGATCACTGATTATTTTTTAATTCTTGATTATGTTACTTATTGTCTTCCTGTGGGGACTGTGGAGTTGGGGAAAAGGGGTGGGGAATGAGTTGACCGTGATACATGATTCTCAACCTGCAATTTGGCCTAACTGGCTAAGGAGCTTCGTGAATCTGTCCGGAGGAGGAGAGCTCGAAGGGAAAAAGGAGGAAAGGAAGGTGAGACCAAAAAAATAATAAGAAAAAATCCACACAATTCTTGCTGAGCTGCGGGTGATGGAACTGACCCACTTTGGCACAGCTCTGTGGTCCCCAGCCTCTCCTGCTCCAGCTGCCTCCTGGCTGGGCCACATTTATCTCATGCCCGCACAGCCCTTGGCTTCCCTGCCACCTCATATGCAGCGCCTTGCCCAGGGGACTGCACAATCACCACCGGGCTTGTCCCTTTGAACACTGGATGGGGGATCCTCTACCACCGCTGGCTGTGCAGGGTTTGTGCCCACCCCTCCATTCTCCTGAGGTGTTCGGGCCAAAGCAGGCAACTGTGCCCTTAAGCTACGACCTACCCAAGAGTCAGTGATGATGTGAGAGACACTAGTGATCAACACAATAAGCACCCTTGAACCCCGATATGCCGAGTGGCATCTTGGGGAGGGGGGATCTGAGGAGGAGGAGGAGGCCAGGGATCTGTTCAAGGTAAGCTCAGCACGCAGGAGGCCAAAGGCAAGGTCCTTACCCCTGGCCTTCGGGGTTCCCAGTTGGCAGGGATCAGGGACAGCAGGGACTTCTCTGGTGGCTCAGCTGGTAAAGAATCCACCTGCAAAGCTGGAGACCTGGGTTTGATCCTTGGGTTGGGAAGATCCCCTGGAGGAGGGCATGGCAACCCACTCCAGTAGTCTGGCCTGGAGAGCCCCATGGACAGAGAAGCCTGGTGGGCTACAGTGCATGGGGTCGCAGAGTAGGACACAACTGAGTGACTAAGCCCAGCACAGGGAGAGCAGTGGGGAGGCAGACTCCCACCCAGAAATAAAACCAGGAGATTCCTGGAGAGCAGGCGGGGTTCTCCCTGAGAATAGAATCCACATTCCATACCGTGGCCTGCAAGGCTCTGTGTAGCCTGGCTCCCTGCTCCCTCTTTGTCCTTTCTTTCTGCTTTTCTCCTCATAGTTCACTCCACTTCAGCTGCACTACCTTTCTTGCTAATCCTGAAAACACCAAGCACAGTTCTTCCCCAGGACCTTTGCGCAGGCTGTTCCCACTGCCTGGAAAGCTCATCCCCTAGATACCATTCTCACTTCCTTTGGTTCTCAGTTCAACAGCCATCTTATTGGAAACCCTCTTCCTATCCCCATGACTGTCACTCTCTACCCCCTTTCCCTGCTGCACAAGGGTGGGACTGCCCACGGTCAGAGGTAATAAAGGTGCCAGCCAGGAGGTCAGGGTCCTGACTTTGACCTCTCCGATGATAGCTAAGAAGCGGATGTGATTCTAAAAGCCATACATGGAATAAGGAGCAGGCCAGTGCTTGAATATTTCATTAGTAATATCTAACAAATACGGAGTAAGTTTTGTGCCCATCGTTCTGCTAAGTACTTTATATATAATACACACTTAATTCTCATCACAACCCTGAGGCTGAGGAGTGGGATGGGGAGTGTAAAATTCCTTATCCTCATTTACATGGACAATGGAAGCACAGCAAGGTAAAGTAACTCTCCCAAGCTTACACAGCCGGGTAGGGGGCAGAGTTGGATCTGAACCAGAGACATGTGGCTGCAGAGCCCATGATCTTGGCCCTGAGGCTGTGCTGTATCTCTAAAGTAAGATCCATAGAATTTTGAGGAGCTTAGAGAACCTGCTGGGACTGGCCTGGCACTCTGGAGTTTTGGGGAACCTAGGGGAGCTGAGGGGTAATTAATGATTGACCATCACATCTCTCTGCAGCCCAATTTTAGCTTTCAAAGCATTTACATTCCTCCCCTTACTCAGTCCATCAAACTACTCTTCCCATTCATGGGACAGAACTTGTTCCTCACCACCTGGGAGGCCAATGGGAGAGCTGCAGAAGGGCTTTGGCAGGGTAGGGGAGGTCCAGTACAGGAAACTCCAAACCCTTTAGGGAAATGAGTAGGTGTTGGCCCCCTTTCATGTGTGCATGGTAAGTCACTTCAATCATGTCTGACTCTTTGTGAACCTAGGGACCCGAGCCCACCAGGCTCCTCTGTCCTTGGGATTCTCCAGGCAAGAATACTGGAGTGGGTTGCCATGCCTTCCTCCAGGGGATCTTCCCAACCTAGGGATTGAACCCATGTCTCAATGTCTACCTGCATTGGCAGGTGGGTTCTTTACCATCAGCGCCATCTGGGAAGCACGTTGGCCCCCTTACCCCAGGCCAAACCCCGATGAAGTGCTAAGATAACACTGAGGTGCAAATGATCACCATCCCCATCTCAGAGATGAGCAAACTGAGGCTCAGGGGCCTGGGGAGGGAGGGCTTTAGTGTCCCTCGTCTTTTGATGAACTTCAGGCTGTATGCTCAAAATGGGGAGGAGAGTCTGCCATGAAGGGTGGTGTCCGGGGCTGGGGAAAAGAGCAGATGACAGGGGGTGATACAACTGAGCCCTTTCTCGCTGCTGGCCTTGCTCCTTAGTCCAGCATCTCCTGCCATTCCCAGCAGTCTTGCTTGTGAATCCTGTCTTCACATCTAAGTATCTTCCCCTCTGACATGAGAACACCATTGGTGAGCTCTGAGCTGGTACTGCCTGGGGAGTAGGGTGTGATAAGGTGAGGAAGCCAGCGTCTGCCACTGTCTTGCCCTTGGCCCCACCCACACACCCAAGGGAAAATACCACACCAAGCTACCAAGGAGAGGCTGACAGGTCATGGGTTCCAGGGAGCAGGGGGACTGCAACACTTTACTCCAAACCCACCCGAACCCAGTAACCCCATTCCTGACAAACCCCACCTTATAGGAAGTTGGTGATGGCCTCTCTTCCTCTGTCTGGGCCTCTCAGGGCCTTGCCTGCCTTCTATTCCTCTGCTATCACCCCATGTCCAGACCCTGCCTAGGGGATGGGGGAGCTCTGAGGCTTGGCCCCTCTCCCAGCTGGGTGCCATTGGCAGCGGGCAGGCAATGGCATACGGGGTAGACTCTGGTTGCCATAGCAACCTGCCAAAGTCTTGGGTGGAGGCACATGGCCTACAGGGTGTCTGGGGGGTGGAGACTCATCTCTCCCCATCCTAGCTCAGGCCTCTGGGCTGCAAAGCCTGGGAATCCGGAGCTCTGCTGTTTGAGATCCAGGAGCGGGTGAGTGTGTGTGCTGGTAAGGAACACCTGAAAGATCCGCAAATGAACTGTCGCACTTCTAAGCTCCCTGCCTCATCCCTAAAGGGTACACCTCAGAGTATCAGCACATGAGCATAAGGTGCCCCCTCTAGAAGGCCCCTGTTAAAATGCAAAGACAATCATTAGTCCACCTGCTGAAGCCCCAGCATAGGCATCAGGAACTTGAGTTCTAGGCTTAGTTTTGCCACTGGTAGGCTATGTGACCTTACACAAGCCCCTGTCCCTCTCTGGCTTCAGTTTCTTCAACAGCAAACAAACAGGGCTAGTCTGGATGACCTGTGAGATGCCTTCAAACTGTGGATGGCTACATAGCAGGGGAAGATGAAGGTAGGTGCCTGGAAGATGCTCAGTTGGGAGGAGGCTCTACGCATGTCAAAGCTGCCTCCCGGCTTTGAGTCAATCCTGGCTCTTGCTCAGCAGGCTTGCTGGGGCATAGGTCCCATGCTCCTTCTGCAGAGGACCAAGACTTTGTATAGTTCCTATGGCCCTGATGGGACCACAGAGCATCTGAAAGTTGGTGGTGGGGGGCGAGTCCAAGTGGGAACTGCAGTCCTCTGGACCACTGAGGTTGGGAGAGCAGGGGTTGCTCAGGGACACCTGGTCTTTGATCTCCAGACTTATTCCTCAAAGATGTTTGGCTTAGGCTGCGGCCAGCCCAGTCCGTGGGAAGAAGTACCACCACTTCTCTCTGTCTGCAGCAATAGCCTTTCCTACCTCCTGAGAAAGGATGCTCCATTAGGCTGAACCCGGGTAGAGGGGCTGCCCTGCCCAACCTCTGCTTCTGTCCCAGCATCTCTACAATCCTCTCTGCTCTGAACATGACTCCCTTCAAACACCCTCTGCTCCTAGGTTCTCAGGCCAGGCTGGAATTCCACTTTGCCAGTCAGGAGTGGGTCCGCCACCATCACCTCCTCTTCCAAACCCTCTGAGAACCCCACACAGCTGGCTGGGGAGAGCTCAAGCCTGTAACTCCAGTTCAGTCACTCTCCCTGCCATCTCTGCAGGGACCCGGGTTACAAGGAATTGAAATTTGCCTAAAGCCCACCTGGCTGGCGTAATGGCACCCAGTGGGCAAATTCAGGCCAGCGGCTCAGAACGCTGGTCATGCATTTCAGGCTCGAACACAGCCCAGGGGGCAGGGCTGAGGACATGTGAATCTCATTACCCTGGCGATGTGGGAAGTTGTAATTAAACTGGCTCCGCTTAGAGAGGCAGAGAGGGATACACATACCAGGATCTCTCGGTGACTTTTCAGCCTTGGCGGAAAAAAAAACAAAACAAAAAACAAACCATTCGGAACCATGGGACAGGAATGCGTCCTTCAGAGGAGCTCCCTGCCCCTGCCAACATACACAGGAAGGATGATATCCCCTAGCAGCACCTAGACCTGCTTCGGGGCACAGAAGGCAAAGCTGGCTTTCATTTTTCCAGGTTCAGGGTTCTAAGTATCTGTGTGATCTCCAGGGAATGCTCAAAGCTGTGACTTGAGTGGTAGGGACTGTCTCAGTGAAGCCACCCACGCTCTCCCAGTGCCCTCTATAAGCCAGTCAGCGTCTGGGAGGCAGATGGTGGGGTCAAAGGTCAGCTAGGGTCCCAGAAGACGGTCTTTTATTGGCCACCATGGCAGCTCTGAGCTATGGGCCCACAACATGCTGCCTAAGCAGTCCTTGGATCAAGGAGGCTCCTCCGGCCCTGGGGTACAGTGACATCTTTAGCAAAGCAGATGTGGGGACAGGAGAACAAGAAGGAAGTGCCAAGCAGAGTGACACAGGTGCATACAGCTTTGCTCATGCATGTGTGTGCACGCATGCACACATATACTCATACAAACACACACTCATACAAACACACACATGTGAGTATGTTTCGGTGCCAGGCCCAGGATACCTGGCCTAGGGGCTGCCCAGCCCCTCACTCACCTCCCTTAGTTCCTTGGCCACCTCCTTGAGCTCTCGCAGGATGTCCTCCAGCTGCCCGATGACCATCTTCATGCGCTGTCGAATCCGCTCCCGCTCGCCACCACTGCTGGGGTCGTCACTGGGCTGCCCGAGGTCCGGGGTGCCCCGAATGTTCATCCTTCACCACGTGGCCGCAGGCCTGCCCATGCTCCCCCCAGCCAAGCACACGCTGCGTCTGCCTCCGCGGAGCCCCCCTCAGCCGGGCAGAGCTCCACATCTTAACGGCCCCCCAGCCCACCCTGGCCCTGGGCGGCCCTCACCCAGCCCCAGCCCCCTGCCACCACCCCACTCCTCCACCTCTGGGTGGAGAATGGGACACCCAAAGGGAGACAGTCTGGCAGAGGGGGTCAAGGTGAGGACACAGGAGGGCAGGGGGAGGGGCCGTGGGTCTCAGGAGTGGTTTCTAGGACTTGAAGTGCCTGTCGGTATGCTGAGCTGGACACAGAGGCAGGGGGATGACTCTGCAGGGACTAAGGGTAAGAGGTGCCCTTGGGATGGACAGAAGGCAGCAGTAATCCCCTCACAACTCCTAGGCAATTGCAAAGGCCGAGGTGTCAAGATGCAACAGACACCTGCAGAGGGACGGTGGCCAGGGCCTTCCAGATGTGAAGGGGGCTCCAGATGTGCGTGGCTCTGGGAAGGGACCGGGATTGGAGGAGGGCAGCCCCCTGCAGAGAGAGCGAGCCTGGCGTCAGCCTTCCCAGGCTGCAGCACCAGCCGGCAGTGCAATGCCGCTGCCTCCCTCCTCACCCCAGCCTGCACCCTTCCTCGCTGGGGATTGGAGTTTTTTGGTTTGCTTGCTTGTTTTTTCCTTTGTGGGGAGAGATGGTGGAGGCAGATGCTCTAGAGCACAGCCCCTCCAATAGAGGGGAAAGAGGGAGCCCCTGCTTTAAAAGCATAAGTCCTCAGCCTGCCATGGGGCACCCTGCCCTGGCTCCCGCCACCCCCACCCAGGCCTGGTCCCGCTGCTTCACTGGAGGGCCCCTCCAGTCTTCCCCGCTCGCTCCTGGTGCCCCGGGGTGCTCTCTTTCCCAGCTGGACCTTCCCTTCGCCAGCCCCGCCTTCCGCCAGAACCCCCACTCCGCTCTCGCTCTCGGACTCACCAAGGGTGGGAGCACCGACCTTCCTTCCCAGCAGCGTCGGGGGCCAAGTCCCAAGAGGAGGTTGGGGGCCCCCAAGGCTCCCTAGGGCGGGCTTCTCTCTCTGGACCCTTCGGCCCCTGGCCTCAAGGAGGTCCTCAGAGCCGCCACCGGAGACATCAGGGCGGTGGGAGGGGGCGGGGCCTCCACGCTCCGAGGAAGGGGGCAGGAAAAATCTCCGTCAACCCCCGCCGGGCTCCGGTGGGGGGCAATGAGCAAGGTTCCGGCGGGTCCGGGGCTCCGAGGCCACAGGTGACTCGGGCACAGGGCGACCGAGGCGACGCCGGGCCGGTCCCAGCGCGCGAGCCAAAGTCGGAGGGATCGGAGGGCGCCGGGATCCCCTCAGCCCACGCCCGGTATTCCCCGGGCTCGGCACCGTCCGGGATTCGCTCTGTCCAGTCCAGATCGGCCGGCTCCGGGCTCCTCCGTGGTCTCTGCCCTGCCGAGAGTGAGCTGGCACCCGTGGGCGCCCAGGACACACTCAGTCCGGACCCAGAACGACCGCGCTCCGGCACCTGCGGCGTCCGGAGCGGCCGCGAGGGTCCGTTTAGCCCAGCCCCGCGGTCCTCCCGGGGCGACAACGCTCTCGCGGCTCAGTCCACGGTCGGAACGGTCCGGAATCGCCGAGTCCCGGGGGGAGGGGCGGTGTTGGCCGTGGGGACCCGGTCTCCTCCGGGCCGGGCCGAGAGCGCGCGGGGCAGGGAACCCGGCCGGGCTGGGTCTGGCGGCGCGGGCGCGGGCGGGAGGGGCACCGGGCGGAGGGGAGGAGGCGAGAAGAGCGAGAGGAGGAAGCGAGGCGAGGGGAAGCGAGGGGAGGCGAGGGGAGCCGAGGGGAGGGGGCGCGCGGCGAGCCTGGCGGGCCGGGGCGCACGGGGCTTGCAGCCTGCGCTCCGCCGCCTCCCGCCCGCTGGCTCTCGGCTCGCCGCCTGGCCAGCCCTCGGGCGCCGGGTTTGCCGGTGGGGCCACCGGGCGCCGGGTCTGGCTGGGCCTCCCTCGGCCGCCTCGCCCCGCCCTGCCCCGCCGGGCTCCGCGGGCCTGGGCCCGCTCCCCGAGCGCCGCGCCGCCCGCGCCCCGGCCGCCCCCGGCCCGCCCCGCCGCCCCCCGCCGGACTGGCCGCCCGGGCGGGCGCTGGCTCCCTCAAAGGCCGCCCGGCTGGCTCGGCTCCGCTCGCCTCGGCGCGGTAAGGGAAGGGGCCGGCCCGGCGCGCCGGGAGGGAGCTTTTAAAGCGACACACACGCCTCCCAGCGCCGAGCACCGAGCGCGCGAGCCGGGGGGTCTCGCCACCCTGGGGACGAAGAAGCGTCCAGCGCTGACGGGGCTGGAGGCGGACTCTCCCGAGCGCACTCCTGTTGACCTCGGGGTGCGGAGGGGCAGTGGGCTAGGGGCTTACTCGGTTCCTACCTTTCCCTAAGCCCCCATTACCCCTGCCCCCACTGCGGTGCGCCCAGGGCTTCCCTTTCGGCCAAATTTCCCGCATCAGACCTTCCTCCTTCTCCCTGTCATACCTCAAACTACTCCCAGACATGGCCTTAAATCAGATTAATTAAGAAAATGCAATACCGACGACATTTGCTGAGCACCTACTGTATGCCGCCAGGCTGTGTCTGGGCTGCATGGGGCTGGAGTTGGAGATTCCGCAGATGGATGCAAGAGATACGTTAGATACAGGTCATTTTGTTCAGTTCCTTATCCATTCACTCAACATTGATTCAGCACCTTCTCTGTACCAGACCCCACGCTAGACTCTGGGGTCACAGGAAGGAAAAGCAGCATTTCAGGAAGCTCACAGCTTGTGGGGGCACTCCTGAGTAAACTCACAGGTGGTGAATGCAGAGCAAAGGCAAGTTCTAGAAGCAATGGTAAGTGGGGTGGGAGCAACCCAGCCCAGCGGCTGGCAGGCTGTCCCTGAGGCAACCCCTGAGCCGAATCTCAAGGAAGTAGGAGTTACCCAGGTGACTGTCAGTGTGGAGGAGGTGGGGGTGAGCCTTCCAGGCAGGGAGGAGGGTGAGAGCAAAGGCTCAAAAGCAGAAGTGAGGGGAGGCGGAGTTTGAACCAACTGTGGCCTTTCAGAGATATTTTGACAGCTCTGTGGAAAGTGGATTAGAGGAAGACCAGATCCTGAGAGACTCAGTCAGAGGCCATAGTTTGACGCTTGGATTTTATACTGAGATAGAGGGAAGACTCGTTGGAAAAGTCCCTGATGCTGGGAAAGATTGAGGGCAGAAGGAGTAGAGGATGTCAGAGGATGAGATGGCTGGATGGCATTACCAGTGCAGTGGGCATCAACTTGGGCAAACTTCAGGAGATGGTGAGGGACAGGGAGGCCTGGCGTGCTGCAGTCCATGGGGTCGCAAAGAGTCAGACGTGACTGGGAGACTGAACAACAGCAAAATGGGAAGCTGTGGTCTTAGTGAGGAACCTGGTCCTGCTCACCTCTCAGGAGATCCCTCCAGGGCTTTGTGGATGGTGGATCTGAGAGCGAGGCCCCTGACAGGAGACCAGCAGTTAGGAGGCTGAGAGAAGAGGGGCTCTACACAGCAGTAGGGATGGAGAGGAGGCAATGTTTCAAGAAATCATTCAGGAGAGTATGGGAGGACTTGGAAGATGGTTGAACTTGGNCGCCCCGCCCTGCCCCGCCGGGCTCCGCGGGCCTGGGCCCGCTCCCCGAGCGCCGCGCCGCCCGCGCCCCGGCCGCCCCCGGCCCGCCCCGCCGCCCCCCGCCGGACTGGCCGCCCGGGCGGGCGCTGGCTCCCTCAAAGGCCGCCCGGCTGGCTCGGCTCCGCTCGCCTCGGCGCGGTAAGGGAAGGGGCCGGCCCGGCGCGCCGGGAGGGAGCTTTTAAAGCGACACACACGCCTCCCAGCGCCGAGCACCGAGCGCGCGAGCCGGGGGGTCTCGCCACCCTGGGGACGAAGAAGCGTCCAGCGCTGACGGGGCTGGAGGCGGACTCTCCCGAGCGCACTCCTGTTGACCTCGGGGTGCGGAGGGGCAGTGGGCTAGGGGCTTACTCGGTTCCTACCTTTCCCTAAGCCCCCATTACCCCTGCCCCCACTGCGGTGCGCCCAGGGCTTCCCTTTCGGCCAAATTTCCCGCATCAGACCTTCCTCCTTCTCCCTGTCATACCTCAAACTACTCCCAGACATGGCCTTAAATCAGATTAATTAAGAAAATGCAATACCGACGACATTTGCTGAGCACCTACTGTATGCCGCCAGGCTGTGTCTGGGCTGCATGGGGCTGGAGTTGGAGATTCCGCAGATGGATGCAAGAGATACGTTAGATACAGGTCATTTTGTTCAGTTCCTTATCCATTCACTCAACATTGATTCAGCACCTTCTCTGTACCAGACCCCACGCTAGACTCTGGGGTCACAGGAAGGAAAAGCAGCATTTCAGGAAGCTCACAGCTTGTGGGGGCACTCCTGAGTAAACTCACAGGTGGTGAATGCAGAGCAAAGGCAAGTTCTAGAAGCAATGGTAAGTGGGGTGGGAGCAACCCAGCCCAGCGGCTGGCAGGCTGTCCCTGAGGCAACCCCTGAGCCGAATCTCAAGGAAGTAGGAGTTACCCAGGTGACTGTCAGTGTGGAGGAGGTGGGGGTGAGCCTTCCAGGCAGGGAGGAGGGTGAGAGCAAAGGCTCAAAAGCAGAAGTGAGGGGAGGCGGAGTTTGAACCAACTGTGGCCTTTCAGAGATATTTTGACAGCTCTGTGGAAAGTGGATTAGAGGAAGACCAGATCCTGAGAGACTCAGTCAGAGGCCATAGTTTGACGCTTGGATTTTATACTGAGATAGAGGGAAGACTCGTTGGAAAAGTCCCTGATGCTGGGAAAGATTGAGGGCAGAAGGAGTAGAGGATGTCAGAGGATGAGATGGCTGGATGGCATTACCAGTGCAGTGGGCATCAACTTGGGCAAACTTCAGGAGATGGTGAGGGACAGGGAGGCCTGGCGTGCTGCAGTCCATGGGGTCGCAAAGAGTCAGACGTGACTGGGAGACTGAACAACAGCAAAATGGGAAGCTGTGGTCTTAGTGAGGAACCTGGTCCTGCTCACCTCTCAGGAGATCCCTCCAGGGCTTTGTGGATGGTGGATCTGAGAGCGAGGCCCCTGACAGGAGACCAGCAGTTAGGAGGCTGAGAGAAGAGGGGCTCTACACAGCAGTAGGGATGGAGAGGAGGCAATGTTTCAAGAAATCATTCAGGAGAGTATGGGAGGACTTGGAAGATGGTTGAACTTGGAGAGGGAGTGGTGGTCAAGGATGCCTCTGCTTAAGCTTGAGAGACTGGGTAGATAGATGTGCCACTCACTGAGTTAGAAGAACAGATCTGGGGTGAAGATGTCTGATTTGGGATGGGTGGAGACACCCTGAAGACTGTTGAGTATCTGCTCCATGCCTGGGCTTGAGAGGGTTTGTTTGTTGTTTTTTGACTGCCCCAGGTCTTAGTTGCAGCATGCGGGATCCTTGATCTTCATTGTGGCATGCAGGATCTTTAGTTGCAGCATGCAAATTCTTGGTTGCGGCATGTGGGATCTAGTTCCCTGACCAGGGATCGAACCCAGGCCCCTTGCATTGAGAGTGCAGAGTCTTAGCCACTGAACCACCAGGGAAATCCTGTTTGTTGGTTTGCTTTTTGTTTTTTGGGTTTTTTTTTGGTGGGGAGAAGGTGGGAGGAAGCAGATTGTCAGGCATTGAGGGCTGAGTGGGTGGTGAGAAATAGGACTTAGTAAATATAGGTGACATTGTCAAAAGTTCAGATGACAAGGGGGTAGAGGTCTTGAACTAGATGAGGGCGCTAGAGCTGAGTGGTGGTTTGAGGCTGGCCCACAAGGGGCTTGAATTCCAGGGACAGCGATGTATTGTGAATACTAACGGTTTCATTTGTTCTCCTAGTTCTCTCAGAGGTGCATTCAGAGGGGTCCTTTGGAGGCACTGGGTCCTCCATAAGCTGTGGAAATGTGAATCCAGCTGCCTGGGGTAGGGGAAATATTCTCCTGGGAAGGTGGGTCCAGAGGGCTCACAAATCACTTTGTTTAAAAATTGTGGTAAAACATACAACATAAAATGTACCTTCTTAATCTTTAAGTGTACAATTCAGTGGCATTAAGTGCACTCACACTGTTATCCAGTCATCACCACCATCCATCTCCAGAGCTCTCTTCATCTCACAAAACCAAACCCAAAATTCTGTACCCAGTAACTAACTCTCCATCCCCCTTCCCCCAGCCCCTGGCACCTACTACTGTTCTGCTGTTTGTCTCTTTGAGTTTGACTACTTTAGATACCTCATGTAAGTGGAATTGTACAGCCCCACCAGTTACTTTCATGAAAGCTACGATGCCATGGGATAGCCAGAGTAAAAAATGGGCTGAGCCTGAGAAAATAAAGTGAGTTTCTTATCTGGGGTCCAAGGAACCATCTGCCCACATCACGAGTGGGGCAGGTGTACTTGAACTTGGGTGTGTGAGGAGACAGTGAACTCATTTTGAAAGGATAGGATGCAACTACTTAATATCTAATTGATGTTGGGTCACACTGTAGCCTGGAGGAGGGCATGGCCACCTACTCCAGTATTCTAGGCTGGAGAATCCCATGGACAGAGGAGTCTGGTGGGCCACAGTCCACTGGGTCGCAAAGAGTCGGACACAACTGAAGCGACTGAGCATGCGTGCATGCTCATTAGTAGAAGTGTGGTGTTTGGGAGAAGGAAGGTGACATTTCTTGTCCTCCGTGTGGGTTAAACTATGTCTAGGACCTGGATTCACTGA
Source organism: Neotragus moschatus (assembly GCA_006410615.1). NCBI lineage: Eukaryota > Metazoa > Chordata > Mammalia > Artiodactyla > Bovidae > Neotragus > Neotragus moschatus. The sequence goes on along the minus strand of SJYA01001560.1, from coordinate 1,448,479 downwards.
GTATGTCCACAGGAGGGAACCAGGATGGAGAATGTATCTGTGGGGAGCGGGGAGAAGAAGAGTTCTTGTTCTCCGTGAAGAAGAATTAGGCTGGTCAGGGAAGGCTGGAGGAGTCTCAGGAGCAGGGGTCTCTGGGTGTAAATCTTCAAAGGACTGCCACAGGGAGAGGTGATGCTCACACTCACCTTTCCTGGTATTTGGAGACTGACCCATCCTCTCTTCCCCTCAGCCTCCCTGGCCATCTGCCCAGATATCCCATCCTTCAGATCTCTGCTTAGATCCACCCCCACCCCCACCTCCAGACAGCCTTCCCTAGTCCTTCAGTCAATAGGGAGAAGCAGAAGTACTCTTTTGGCCCTTTACCAAATGTTTCCCAGGGTATTCACTTAATGTGCTAGCTATGTGACCTTTGGAGAGTCACTTAACCTCTCTGAACAGGGATAAGGAGCCCATAAACATTTTTATTTTTTTCCCCCCGTTTTGGCTGTCTTGCCAAAAGTAGGGGGCGGGGGAAGGGTCACTTTCTACTGTCTCTTTGACTCAGAAAAATAGAGATGATAATAGTACCTACTTTTCAGGGTCATTGTGAGCACATGGAAGCACTTGGCCCAATGCCTGGGACCTAGTAGGCACTCCATAGATTGTAGCTGCTCTCAGCTCTTATTAATGGCTTTGTGTCCATAAGCCTATTTCCTTGTGAGGCTGTGAACTCCCAGACACTGTCTGCCCTTGTCTTTCACATGGACCAGTGGAATGGAGTGGAGCTGACAGCTAGTGACTTTTACTTTGGCCTGTTTTCCATCATCCCACTTCAGGTATCCCTTTCCTTTGGGAAATTCCTCCCTGTTGCTACATAGTCCTGGTGAGATGTCTGTTAAAGCGCCCACTATTCCCACCCATCCCCACCCCATTGCCAGCAGGTAGGTGTGTGATCCAGACTCCACCAATCATGGAACTCTATTTTCCAGCACCAGTAACTGGTTCAAGGAGTGGGCACATTCCCAAGCAGGGCCAATCAGACTCTTTCCCTGGGATTGATATGCAGATGCCAGGAGGAGGAAGCTTTCTTTCTCCTGAGGCACAAGGTTGGATGCTATAGTCCCAAGGCTGAGAACAAGTCACCTTTCCCAGTAAATGTAGGATCCAAGCAATGCAACAGAGGGAAGGGGAGTTTAGAGAGCATGCTAGTTGCATTGCTGAGGGGCCCAACGTGGGCTCTCACGGCCTTGGTTCTTGCAGTCCTTCTTTCAGACCTGTCTCCATCTAAAAGAGCCAATATGCTCCTTTATTGTTCCAGCTCATTGTGTTGGGTTCTAGTCTCGTGAAACCAATAGGAACTTGACAAACTCAGGGAATACTAAACGGGTAGATGATTGACTAAGTGACTGGATTCCCATTTGAGATGGGATGTCCAAAGTTCCTGAAGCTAGAGAGTTGGGAGCTGCAGCCCTGCGGCTATGGAAGGGAGGGAGGGTGTTTGGAACAACACAGAATCAGGCAGGCTTGGATTTGTGTCCCAGCTTTGCCATTCACCAGCTATGTGATCTTAAGCAAGTTATTGCCCTCTCTGGACTTGAAGTTCCTTATCTGTGAAGTAGACGATAGTGACTGCACAGGTTTGCCTTCAGGATGGAATGAGAAAGGGAGCAAGAAGCAACAAACTTATGCCCAAAGTGAGGGCAGGGGAGACAGGACCTAGAAAACGAGAAGATGTTTTTGTTAGCCTGAAATCCATTGTGGTGGATTGTGCAGGAAGATCCCCTGGAGTAAGAAATGGCAATCCACTCCAGTATTCCATGGAAATCCCATGGACAGAGGAGCCTGGTGGGCTATAGCCCATGGGGTTGCAAAGAGTCAGATTTGACTGAGCAACTGAGCACGAATCCATGAGATTGGCATGCAGATCAGGAGGGAATGAGGATTCAATCCGCAAACTGGATTCTCAGAAGGAGTGAGTCCTGGCACCAGGGAGGCTGTGACAGGGCCAGAGTGAGTGTGTTCAGGTGGCGAGAGAGAGGAATGGAGTAGCCAGCACTTAGGCAGTGGAGTTGGAAGGATCTGGCTCATCAGCTAGCTTTTCCACTATCCATGTGACTCACTAAATCTTCCAAGCCTCAGTTTCCCTGCTCTGGAAATCCCTTTCTGAGAGTCATCCTGAGGACTAAATAAACCAGTCCATGTAACATATTCAGCACAGGGTTTAATAGTGTTCAATGATGTAGACCATTTTTTATGTCTTTATTGAATTTGTTACAATACATATATATTTTATGTTTTAGTTTCTTTGGGTATGAGGCATGTGGGATTTAGTTCCCCTACCAGGGATCAAACCTACACCCCCTGCGCTGGAAGGCAAAGTCTTAACCACCTGAATGCCAGGGAAGTCCCAAGCTATTATCATGAATACTTATGGCTTCGGGAAATTTTTTGAACCTAAAGGCGGGATGAGGGGCTGACTCTACAGACAAACTTCATGTAAAATGTCCCCAAGTCAAGGAGAGTCTGTATCTGAGTCTCCCAGGAAAGGCCATTTCAACTAGGTGTCCTATGTCCTTCTGTGACTGGACGGTGGTGGGGCTCACTTTGGGGAAGCAATGTCTGGGGATTTCTGTCTTGGTCCTGCCCACTATAATCTCCTCAGCTCAGGCAACGTTCTCAAAAGAGTTTTCTACACTGGCTACTTCCTGTTCCTCACTCCTCACCACCCTCAAACCTTGTAACCTGGTTGAGTTGGCACTGCATGGCTGAAATTACCCTCACAAAGCAAGACTCTGATCTTGCTAAGATTAGTGGACACTTTTCCTCTGCTTGCTAAGGCGATGGCTCTGTGGTACTCAGCCCTGCTGAGGCTCATCCTGCTTCCAGGCACCCTCTCTTCTGTGGCATCATGTCTCATTTCTCGTGATTCTCTTCCTGCCTCTCTGAGGCTTGCTTCTCACGCGGCTCAGTGTCTCCTCCCTCTGGTCCCTTAAGTGTGGGTGATCTGTGGGCTCCTCGGGCTCTCTTCTCACTCCATGCACCTTCCCCAAGGGAGCTCTTTCAACTCCTCAACAGTTCTTGCCTTTCAGTTTGCTATTTCCAGACAAGACCTCTCCAAACCTTCAGACCATGTTGCCACCTGCCTACTGGACATCTCCATGAGGCAGTCCTGCGTGGCCCTCAAACTCAATGTGGTTATATCAGAACCTATTGTTTCTCCACCCAAATGTGTCCCCTTTTATCCTCCCCATCTCAGAGAACGACACAACCCTCTATGCAAGCCAGAGAGTTGAGATCACCTTAGACTCTGACTCTCCCACTGAATCCTGTGGATTCTACCCTCTTGACCTCATGTAGACAGGTTTCTTTGTCTCTCTACTAGTGACCAGGCCCTTTCTGGCACCCACAGTCAACTAATGGATGTGCCTACCCTTAGACTTACCCTGCAGAGTTCACTGTTGATGGTATCGGCTTTCAGATCTACCTGTTCATGACCCTCCATGGATCCCTCATCCCTGCAAGCCAAGTCCAGTCCCCTTGGTTTTGCATTCACATCTTTCCATGAGCTTGCCCTCGTCTGTCTCTCCAAGCTCCTGTCTCTCACCTCTTGCTCCTGATGTCTTTGCCAAGCTGGGCGACTTGCAGCTCCTGCCTTACTACCTTCTTCTACTTCCTGTCCTCTTTGCTTGGAATGCTCCCCTTCTCACCCTTCTCCTCCAGGCCAACTGCCAGACCCTCCTGAAATATTCTTTAGTGTGTGAAGTCCCTCTTCTTCGCCACTATAGAGTCTCCACTCAAGTGCAAGTTCAGCACCTGCCACGTCACGTTGTCACCATAAGCCTGACTCTCTCCTATCAGACCATGAACTGCTGGAGAGCAGACACCTTCATGCCCTCAAAGTCCAGCAGAGTCTTCTATAGTCGATTCTCAAGGTATGTGTTTTTAAATTTAAATCTCAAAATTACTTAGTTGTTTTATATTTTTATTAAACAAAATATTAATATTTTAAGGTGACCTGAGATAGGAAAAGCTGGAGAGAAGGGGTATGGCAGATAGTTCAGGAGTCGCCCCAACACACAACCTGAGCCTTTACTCCCCTCCAGTGAACCTCTAACACTCAACATTGCTTTTCTCAAGAAAGGCCTGTAAGTCAAACCCCGATGTGTGACTTAGACCAATCACATATCCTCCCCGTGCCTCTGCTTCCTCTTCTAAAAATGGGATGTTGGAGTATTCCAGGAACATGATATTTTGCAGAGTACTTTCACACAAAGAATCCTCAATCAGTCTGCCAACAGCATGGGAGAACGGTGGCGTTAGCAGCCCTCCTGCCTCCTGGAGTTCTTGTTGCTGTTGTTCAGTCACTTGATTGTGTCAGACTCTTTGCGACCCCATGGACTGCAATCCAGGCTTCCCTGTCCTTCACCATCTCCAGGAGTTGGTGCAAGGTCATGTCCATTGAGTCACTGAAGCCATCCAACCATCTTATCCTCTGCCACTCCCTTCTCTTCCTGCCCTCAATCTTTCACAGCATCAGGCTCTTTTCCAGTGAGTTGGCTCTTCACATCAGGTGAGGGTTCTTATGCTGGCCTTTATCCTTTGCTGTCCACCCTCTGGTCAGATCACTCTCTTTCCTGCCTCCTCCGCTCCTTCCCTCCGTCTGCCTCTCTCTTCCTCTCTTTCCTGCTTCCTTTACATTAGTATTTGAACCTGCTCTCTAAACTCGAAAATCTTAAAAGTAAGATCCTGCTTCCTTCTCCACGTGCTGCCTCATCTTTCTGCTTTTTACAAGCAGAGTGGCCCCAATAGTCGTTCTCATTCCCGCCTCTCGTCCTGCAGCTCTCACTCATTCTTCCTCCCTTTGCAGTCAGGGGTCCGCCTCCACCGTTCCGCTAACAAAACTTTATATGCTGAGGTCGCCAGTGACCTCCAAGATGCCCAGTCCACAATCCTGATCCACTGCATTTGGTTCAGTCACAACCTCTTCTGGCAGCCACCCTGTTCCCTGGGCTGCAGGGACGCTGTGCCTTCCTGGATCTCTGCCGGCTTCATCTTCACCACCGTCCCTCAGCTTGCTCTGACTGCTTTCCACCCTGCCCGTCTTGAATGCTGGAGGTGCTCAGTGCTCAGTTCTCTGTCCTTTTCATTCTCACCCCTCTCTCTTCCTGCTGTGTTGTATGCCCCTTTGTGGTTTGCTGTTACCACCTGGAAGGCTCTCATTCTGAAGAAGCATCTCCAGCCCAATTCTAAGTTCCAGACTTGCAGATCCTCCTGACTCCTGGGCCATTCGTTGGTCATCAAGTTCAAAACCAAGTTCAGGATATTTCCTAAACAGCGTGTGTCCACTGTCTCAGCTGCTCTTATAGAAACTCTGGGAATATTCCTTCAGACCTTCTCCTCCCTCTCCATGCTGAGCCCACCTTTGCTCATTCTGCCTCTTGAATATTTTCTATCTGGATATTCTCTGGGCTACCCTCCTTGTCTGAAGCACCATCATCTTTCCATCGGAAAATGAGATCTACCTTCTACCAGGTGCTGTTCTCTGGTCCTCTCCAAAGTATTCGCTGTACAGCAGCTGAAAGGATTTTTTAAAACTTCGAGTCTGGCATATCATTCTCCTGCTTAAAATCCCTCACATATTTCACACTGTCCCAAAGTCCAAATTCTCCCCACATTGGCAAGTCCCTGGGTGGTCTGACTTATACTTCTCAGCTCACCTCTCCTCTGCCCTTCATTTATACAGACCTCCTTTCAGTGCCTCTGGACTGGCACACATGATGTTATGTTCCCTGTGCCCCAGAGGTATTAGCTCTTCTTCACCCAGCTTACTCCTGCTCACCCTTAAGGCCCTTCCCAGAACCCTCCTTCAAACTAGCCCATGCCCCCTGTTTTTTTTTTAATTATGTCATACCTGCATTCCCTGAAAGTGAAAGTGAAGTCATTCAGTCGTGTCTGACTCTTTGTGACCCCATGGACTGTAGCCTAGCAGGCTCCTCCGTCCATGGGATTTTCCAGGCAAGAGTGCTAGAGTGGATTGCCATTTCCTTCTTCAGGGGGGTCTTCCCGACCCAGGGATCGAACCCAGGTCTCCCGCATTGCAAGCAGAAGCTTTACCATCTGAGCCACCATTCCCTACTAGAATGTAAATCCCTGATATTGACTACAATGTAAGTAAGTGCTCAGCAAATACCGACAACTGAGGAAGTTCAGGGTGGCTGAGCAACTTGCTTAAGGCCACACAGCTTATCAGTAGTCTCATCTCAAACCCTTTTAAACTAGTTTTGGTGCCTCTGCCAGGGGACCCAACACACACACACACACACACACACACACACACACAAGCACACACACACACACATTCCTTTTATCAAAGCAGTAGATGACACGTTATCCTAGCTGTTTGGGCAATGGCCCCTCTCCCTGCTAAGCCTCTGAAGCAGAGGCCATGCTGTCTTATGTGTTCCTATTCCCCTGCCTTCTCGCTCAACATCTGGCATTTGGCTGGGTTGGAGTACTGTGTACCCTTGTTGGTTTGACTCTGTTGATGAGTTCCCCAGATTCTTTTCTAGCTCTGCCTTTCTGCCAAGAACCAGTTTCATTCTTTAGCTCAGCTATGGATTGAGCCTCCTTTTCATTTTCATCCTAAATTGAAGAAGAATAAAAGTTTAAAAGAAATTTTACTAAAAAAAAAAAAAGAATAAATGAGCCAATAATTGAGGGAAGCACAAAAATAAATAAGACAAAAAGTATAAAATACAAGAGCCTGGAAATAGTTGAGGCAGAGGTTTGGCCCCATAGAGTCTGTGGACTGAGCTATGCCAGATCACTGGGCCCCACACAATTCTCCCTTTGGGGCCTTGGGTCAATTCTTCACCTACCCACATCCCCTCCCTGGTCTGGACTCAAGCCTGGTTAAGAGGTTGCTTTCCTGAGCAGACTCAGACTGCATATCCACTCTGGCTGATAAATCCAGGAAAACACCTCTAAGGGAATTGGGATACCAACAACGATAGGAAACAAAGACTCAGAGTTAGGAGAAGTGGACCATGGGGTTCCGTGTTCATGCCACAGACCCAGATGACGACCGTGCTGGCTGAGCCCTTCTGTGATTTCTCCCAGAGAGGCAGGCAACCTTGGCTCGGTCGCTGACCCTGTTCTGGATGTGCAAGGAGAGGAGCAGGGGCTTGGGGCCAGGCTGCTGGGGTATGAGGGCTATGGCAGAAAAGCTGAGGCGAACCCGGAGGAAAGGCGGGGCCAACCAGGCTGGGGCGGGACAGGACAGCAGCTTCTTGTCAAACACACAATTTAATTCTAAGGCTGTATTCCTTGTGCCTGGGAGATTTTCAGTTTGCAGTAGTGTCATTTACAGATGGATCTGCAGTGGCAAATTACAAGTTTGTAAGCAACAGCTTCTCTGACGCCTCAAAGGGGAAAAAAAATGCCTTAGCCCTGTGCAAATTATAAATTCATAACTAACAGTGTTATCCAACTGAATGCAAAACAAATTCATTACCAGCTACATTATTCCATTGAATACCAAGTGAATAAACTGCACAGGGTTTTGTGAGGATCAGGGATGCGTCAGGACATGAGGACAAAACGGCCTCTCCCCACTTTCTTCTTTGTGTGCTCACAGGTCCACCTCAAGCTAACCCTCAGTGTAGGTAGTGGACGTGGATGGATGTACATTGTTTGGACAGAAAGGAGGCTGGAAATTATCGTGGTGGTGGTGGTGAAGGTGATGGTTGTGGTGGTGGTGTACCACCCTACTAGTGTGTGTATGCTGTTATTTGTATGTTGTTAGAACTGCTGTGGTGTTATCTTAAGACATTAAAATACTGGGGTTTGCTGGTGGCTCAGATGATGAAGAATCTGCTTGCAATGCAGGAAACCTGGGTTTGATCCTTGGGTCAGGAAGATTCCCTGGAGAAGGGAATGGCAACCCACTCCAGTATTTTTTCCTGGAAAACTCCATGGATAGAAGAGCCTGACGGGGGTACTGTTCATGGGATCACAAAGAGCTGGACACAACTGAGCGACTAACACTATCTTAAGATATTATCTTGTAAAAGTCCTTGTGAATGTCAGGACATCCCCCAAAAGCAGAGATCATTCCTACTGTTAACCCTGCAGGAAATGAAGGTCCTCTAAGCAGAGACCAGAATGAGGACACAGGTCCAAAGCATTGGAGTGGGGCTTCCCTGGGTCTCCCCAGGGAGAAAATCTTGGGACCAAGACTCAAGGTGCTGAGACATCTAGATGGGTGCTCCCAAGTGAGGGGTCTCAAGACCATGCCCACAGTGTGAAGGAAACTTGGGGTATGTGATGGGCAGGCATAGGCTGTGCTTTTTAACCTGGGTTAGCTAGTTTCATCTGACTCTGTGGTGTATTCCCAATGGGTGGTTTCCGAAACTCCCTTTTTTCTTTAACTGTAGAAAAGCAGAAAATGCAAATAAAACTAAAAACTANGGCTCAGATGATGAAGAATCTGCTTGCAATGCAGGAAACCTGGGTTTGATCCTTGGGTCAGGAAGATTCCCTGGAGAAGGGAATGGCAACCCACTCCAGTATTTTTTCCTGGAAAACTCCATGGATAGAAGAGCCTGACGGGGGTACTGTTCATGGGATCACAAAGAGCTGGACACAACTGAGCGACTAACACTATCTTAAGATATTATCTTGTAAAAGTCCTTGTGAATGTCAGGACATCCCCCAAAAGCAGAGATCATTCCTACTGTTAACCCTGCAGGAAATGAAGGTCCTCTAAGCAGAGACCAGAATGAGGACACAGGTCCAAAGCATTGGAGTGGGGCTTCCCTGTGTCTCCCCAGGGAGAAAATCTTGGGACCAAGACTCAAGGTGCTGAGACATCTAGATGGGTGCTCCCAAGTGAGGGGTCTCAAGACCATGCCCACAGTGTGAAGGAAACTTGGGGTATGTGATGGGCAGGCATAGGCTGTGCTTTTTAACCTGGGTTAGCTAGTTTCATCTGACTCTGTGGTGTATTCCCAATGGGTGGTTTCCGAAACTCCCTTTTTTCTTTAACTGTAGAAAAGCAGAAAATGCAAATAAAACTAAAAACTACATATACCACTCATAATTTACTTTGGAGAAAGTAAATTACCCATACAAGAGATGCACACACACACACACACTAGCGGAGTACAACACTGCCACCACCGTCATCACCATAACCACTTTGGGGCAGGTCAGACCTGATCTACCTTCTGCAGGCTCAGCCCCTTCTCCAATTCCGTTCAGAAACTCTGAGCATTTAGAAAGTGAAAGTGAAGTCGATCAGTCGTGTCCAACTCTTTGTGACCCCATGGACTGTAGCCTACTAGGCTCCTCTGTCCATGGGATTTTCCAGGCAATAGTCCTGGAGTGGGTTGCCATTTCCTTCTCCAGGGGATCTTCCCAACCCAGGGATCGCACCTGGGTCTCCCGCATTATAGACAGATGCTTTACCGTCTGAGCCACCAGGGAGCATTTAGAAGACTTGACTAAATATTCAGTGTTGGGGAGAAAAAGAAATGACCCATACTCCAGACCAAAGGCAAAGGGCAGGGGTCTAGCTCTTAAAGCCTTCCTCCACTCCCCCACACCACAGGGAGTTTCCTGGCCTGAGTCCAGCATCTTGGCTTTTCTCCTCCAGGCTGGCTTCCCTGCTTCTCTCTCTTCCTCCTGAATCAAGGCGCCTCTCTCTGTCATCTTCCTCAGGAGCAAAAGGAATTCCTCTCCTTGTCTCACACTGAGCAGCTTGCTATCATCATTGTTCAGAACAGTTGCCCCAAGTATTTTTCCCAAACTGTTTCCTGTCTAAGAATAATTTTGGTGCCAGCTTTTAAGATAAAATATTTTCACCTTGTTTCATGAACACATTTATATTTTTAGGAATGAGGGTTATTGTACAAATGCTGGTGTGAAACCTGCCTGTGTTCATTAACGATACATAGTCAGCATACTTTTATGTCGACAGATATATCTACATTTTCTGTCTTAGTGGCTGCATATTAGTCTATATGGTTTCTTTAAATCATCTCTTTTTCTGCTTTGCATTTAGGCTGTTTCCAATTTTTGCTATTATAACACCCACACATCATCCATGCACATTTATCTACTTATTTTCTTAGGATAGATTCTTAGAAGTAAAATTTCTGAAAATGCACTTTCCAAAGGCTTTTTGATATTATTAAACTACTTTTCAGAAAGTTTGTGCCAATTTATACTCTTCATCAGCAGCTTGTATTATTGTCCTACTTACTATAAATGAAATAGTTTGTTTCAGTTATGCCCTGAAGTATTAAAGAAAGGGCCCTGTGAACGCTTTGGTGGCAACAATGGCAACGGGTGAGAGGTTCCTCAGAGGATAAAGACTCTCCCAGGGAGCAAGAATGGGGTTACGGGATCCAGCTGCCCCTCCCTATATGGATTCTTCCAAGGCCTCCACTGAAGGATTTGACAGTGATTGACGGATGTGTTTTTACAGACTGACATCATTTCCCTTCAAATGATGGTGATGGTGATGAGTGCAGTGTTAGTGATGGCAACGATGAGAGGTCATGTGGCCAGGACAGGGTGGTGGCAGATAACAGTGGTGACGGTGGTGGGCACCATGGTGATGATGGAGACGGGGTGGTGGTGTTGAGAGTGGGATGGCAGGGGGCAGCGGAAACAGTTGGTGGTGGTGATGGTTTGGGATGATGCTGAGAACGGCGATGGTGGCAATGCTGGCGAGGACAGCACTAATGAAGGAGATGGTGATGCTGGCGATGACAGTGGGGCAGTGGTGGGGTGATGGGGTGTGATGATGGCACTAAGAGGCAGCGTGGAGGATGGAAGGGGCAGTGGTGGTGGTCTGGTGGTGCTGAGAGTGGGTGTTGGTGGTAAAGTGAGCCCAGTGGTGCTGGTGGCGGCGAGGGCCGTGATGAGTATTGGACAAGTTTTTGATGATAGTGCTGGGCGCTATGGAAATATGAAGGTGAAAATGGTGTAAATGATGATGAGGAATGTAATATAGGATTAAATGTGTATGAAGAGAGACAGATTGGCTTTAGGATGAGAAAAAAATGTGAATAAAGGAAGCAACATGAATCTAGTGCCTAGAACGGCAGGGAGGCCCACTGCAGGGCCAGAGAGCAAATCAGCGGCGGTGGGTGCTTCCAAGAGTCTTGAAAGTGGCAGGAGGACTGTGGACTCCAGGACAGCAGCCCAGAGAGGAAGACAAGCAGGAGCTGAGTAGCAGGCAGGACAGAGTGTGCCTGCAGAAGAGAGTGTGAGGAGCTGAGGGATCAGCCCCACTCCTGGCCTCAAAGGTGAGCAGCAGGCAGAGTGGGCTCTCCCCAGTGCAAGCAGTCATCTGAGGGCCACTGGCAGTGTGGAGGAAGACAGTGTGAAGGGTGTGTGGAGCATGATCCAACCTCAGAACCTACGGACCTCGACCCGCTCTGGTCCTGTGTCAGCCCCAACCGGCAATCCTGTTCTCGCCTTGATAGAGAGAAGGGCCCAGACCAGTGGTCCAGAACTCTGGCTCCCTCTCTATTCCCCAGCAGCAGTTCCTCAAGCCTGCTAGACGAGCATTTACTCAGTAGCACTGCCTGCGAAGAGCCCTTTCTCACTTCTCCTGGTGTAGCATGAAGCCCGCTGGGCATGTGCTCAAGACTGCTGGATTCTCTCTTCCCTGGTAAGGGAAAAAGTGAAAAACTTCAGGGAGGCAGAAGACTTATGTCTGAGCAGCCAGCACCCTGGGTCTCAGGGGTTAATCCATCCCTGAGGATGGGGCTAGGTCTCCCCTCCAACCCTCCGTCATCTTCCTCACTACTACACAAAAGCCACTGGAACCCAGTGGCACTCACTGTGGGAGAAGGAGAGAGATTTTTTTCTCCCTATTTAATGATGCTGCTGACCTCACAAGATTTCCATGGTGACAAGACCAAGGAACCAGGGGGGACTTGGTGAATTAAGACAAAAGAACCCACCCCCAAGTCATCTCCGGGACTTGGAGGGGAGGGGCCTGGATATAATGCATGAGTTTATAGAAGTGGGAAGGATGGGGTTTGGGACATGCAGTTCTTCAGTAGCTCAGTCACGTCCAACTCTTTGCAACCCCATGCACTGCAGCACGCCAGGTTTCCCTACCATCTCCCAGGGCTTGCTCAAACTAATGTTTATTAAGTCAGTGATGCCATCCAACCATCTCATCCTCTGTCATCCCTTTCTCCTCCTGCCTTCAGTCTTTTCCAGCATCAGGGTCTTTTCCAATGTGTCGGCTCTTGGCACCAGGTGGCCAAAGTATTGGAGCTTCAGCTTTAGCATCAGTCCTTCCAATGAATATTTAGAGTTGATTTCCTTCAGGATTGACTGGTTTGATCTCCTTGCTGTCCAACGGACTTTGAAGAGTTTTTTCCAGCACCGCAATTCAAAAACATCAGTTTTTCGGTCCTCAGCCTTTTTTATTGTCCAGCTCTCACATCTATACATGACTACTGGAGAAACCATATCTTTGACTAGATGAACCTTTGTAGGCAAAGTAATGTCTCTGCTTTTTGATATGCTGTTTAGGTTTGTCATTGCTTTTCTTCTAAGGAGCAAGCATCTTTTAATTTCATGGCTGCAGTCACTGTCCACAGTTATTTTGGAGTCTAAGAAAATAAAGGGGCATGAAGATTCTTTTTCAGGCTCTTTTTGGACCCTGAAATAGAAATCTGTGCTCCTCTTTCCTTTCTGTGTCGCAACCCTTGTCCTGCCTGAAAAGCTCCCTTCACTGGAGGGCATGGTGCTGTGTGCGGCCCCTCACAGGGAGACCTAAATGGTCACAGAACACCCACAGGGAGATGTTCTGATCCTCAGGGTAGGAAACTCCTAACCCTAGGCACCAAGGCAGGTGAGGAGATGGAGGAAGGTGGGCAATAGAACAGAGGGGTGAGTTTGCAAGGAGAAGGAGATTGTCATCTGGTGGGGAATCAGGGCCTTATCTGCCTTGTAAAGCTTGGTGTTCTAAGGATAAGCCAGGGGCCAGCGCCTGAGAACATGGGCTGTGCATCCATGTGACCAGGGTTTCAGTTCAGGTGTAAATAACACCCGTGCCCTATGGTTGTAGATTTCATGGGACACATGGGTAAAGCATTGGGCTTCCCTTGTGGCTCAGATGGTAAAGAATCTACCTGCAATCCAGGAGACTGATCCCTGGGTTGGGGAGACACCCTGGAGAAGGGAATGGCTACCCACTCAAGTATACTTGCCTAGAGAATTCTAGGGACAGGCTACAGTCCATGGGGTTGCAAAGAGTCAGACCTGACTGAACTTTCACGTTCACTTTCATGGGTAAAGCCTGTAGTGAGTGCTTGGAAAGTGTTTATTTCCTCACTCCTGCCCTTCCCTCCCCCACACCACGGGGCCACCACAGCTTCCTGAAGGGATCTGAAGCACCACACTGCTCCTCATTAATTTCCTGCTTTCAGGCACTGAATAATTTGATCCTCATATCCTTGGTGGCCTAAAGACCACTGTACATTGTCCCAGTGCCTAAAATCCTACCATGGAAGCACCACTGCTTTGCACCAAACTTCTTTTTACATAGTAACATCTCACTGGGGATGTAACTGTTCCATCTCTGGGCAAGGGCAGTAGTGCTGGAAGGTGGGAGCAGTGATTCTTTTTTAGTGCAGGTAGAGCCTGTGAGTGAGGACAGAAGAGAAAGCGGTGAGGGCAGAAAAGTAAGGGGCTGGGGACAAAAGAGTTTGTTACCCTGAAATGCTGCCAAATCCCATGGATGGAGGAGCCTGGTGGGCTACAGTCCATGGAGTCGCTAGGAGTCGGACACGACTGAGTGACTTTACTTTCACTTTTCACCTTCGTGCACTGGAGAAGGAAATGGCAACCCACTCCAGTGTTCTTGCGTGGAGAATCCCAGGGATGGGGCAGCCTGGTAGGCTGCCATCTGTGGGGTCGCACAGAGTCGGACACGACTGAAGCGACTTAGCAGCAGCAGCAGTCAAGCCATTGACTGAGGGGTTTCCCTCATGGTGAGTGATGCAAAACCCAGAGATTATTCAGCATCTGAGAGAAGCCACGTATGCATAGCATGACATAGTCATACCATGGAAAAGGGGGAGAAATTAACAAGTTTTATCTTCTGAAGATGGCCCAAAGTAGGGAGCAAAGTAGCCAGTCCCCTCACACCAACAGTCCTGGTTGGTGGCTGCCTCCAGGTGAATAATGCCACCCCAGGCAAGGCAGTGCCACGAGGCTGGGAGTCTGGACGCAGAGAGCTGGGAGTGAACCCCTGACATTGCAGTGGAGCTTGGACATTGGCTGGGTCTCTTTCTTTGCCACAGACAGGTTTTCCTGAGGAATCTGCTTTAATGAATTCAGAGGAGCAATTTGCAATCAGCCCATCAAATGTTCAGAAATACTCTTTCAGCTAGAATCTCACTTGCTGGGAGTCTGTACCCTGTAGTGGATGAAAATTCTCCATCAGGAACTGCACCTTCCTACTCCATATCCAGTGGGGCCTGGAGCCACCAGTGGGCAGGTCTTGCCCCCAAGAGAGTCCAGGCTCACTGAGCCATTGGGAACTGCCAGGTCTCATTGTCCAAGAGCTGCTGAAAACCAGGCCCAAGGGCTGGGCAGCTCTCAGCTCAAGCCTAACTGTTGCTTTCCCTTCTCCTCCTTCCCCAGCCTCTCCAGCTTCACCCTATGTGCCCTCTTCCCTTCCACCCCACCAGGGCCCTTTGAGTACCCTTGGGCTGCTTTCTCACTCCATTTTCTTAGGACATGGGAAGTTACAGAAGAACTCGTGCTGGGGACTTTTCTTTTACATTTTCTAACTGGATTTTGCTAGCTGTATTTATTTTTATTCTGGCCACCTTACTGACCTCTCTCATAGTCTCTTATTAGTTTTTCAGTTTATTCTCTTGAGTTTTCTGGATAAACAATCATATCATGAACAAATAATGATAGCAATTTCCCCTCCTTCCTAAACGTTATGCTTTTTATTTTTTAAGTACTATTCCGTTGGCTAGAACTTCCAGAACAATATAAACTAATTGTGGTAATAACAGGCATTCTTGTCCCGCTCTGACTTAAATATGAATACCTCTTGCTGGTATTTTATTGCTAAGAATCATGTTGACTGTTGGTTGCAGATGAATATTTTTATTATGTCAAAGAGATGTTTTTTTATTTTATTATAAGGCTTTTCATCAGAACGGATGCTCAGTTTTATCAAATGCATTTTCGGTGTCTATTAACATTGTCACATAACTTATCCCCTTCTGGCAATTGACATGATTAATTATGTGGACTGATTTTCTGATATGTAATCATCTTTGCCCCCTTGTATTTCTAACTTAGTCATCTGTAGAATGGGGAGGAGATCCACTGCCTGAAAGAAATCTGAATAGCAGATCTGTGCTGTGAATCCTCCTACAGTGCAAGAGATGCAGATGCCAGTTCGATCCCTGGCTCAGGAAGATCCCTTGGAGGAGGGCATAGCAACCCACTCCAGTCCTCTTGCCTGGAGAATACCATGGACAGAAGAGCCTGGCCGGTGACAGTCCATGGGGTCGCAAAGAGTCGGACACGACTGAAGAGACTGAGCATGCCTGCCCTGAATCCCACGGCTGTGAGCCTGCTCAGGCTTTGGTCCCCTACACCGGTCATCAGTCAGACCAGATGACTCCTTTCAGCGGCTCCTCATTGCCTTCAGCTGAAAACCAAGGTCTCTAGGTACATTGCTCAGGCCTTTTCCAATTAGCCTCTGTCCCTCTCCCACCACCCTTCCATAACCCCACCTTCTGCCCACTAATCACATGGAAATTCTGGCGTATGGCAAACCCATGTGCCCTTCTGGGCCTCTGGGCCTTCTCACGTGTTGTTCCCTTGCCTGAACTGCCCTTCCCACCTTCCTTCTCCAGGCCAGACCCATCCAGTTCCTCCAGGGAGCCGCCCTGCCCTAGAGGGCTGGGTTAGGAGCCCCGCCCCCAGTGCCACAGTCCCCAGCTCACTGGCTCTTTGGGGCTCACTAGGTTGGGCTTCCCTGGTGGCTCAGAGGTTAGAGCGTCTGCCTGGACTGTGGGAGACCTGGGTTCGACCCCTGGGTCAGGAAGATCCCCTGGAGAAGGAAATGGCAACCCACTCCAGTACTCTTGCCTGGAGAATCCCATGGAGGGAGGAGCCTAGTAGGCTACAGTCCATGCAGTCGCAAAGAGTCGGACACGACTGAGTGGCTTCACTTTCTTTCAGGTGGAAGGTATTTTCTCTGCACCACTACCTCCAGCAGCTCCAGGAATCCAAAGACCTGCCTGCTCCACCCAGGGTCCCACTTGGGTCCCACTTCCCAGACCCAAGCCCCACTATGTGTTACTCCATCAGCCCTAGGGTGAGCATACCTGGGAACACACTCAATATGCTCACACTCAGGAATGCACACCACTTGAGCCCCCCAACCCCACCTGTGAGTCCCAGGGCTATCCTGGCTCTGACAGCAGTGAACAATGAGAGGCCCTGGTTGCCAGCCTCACAGGCAGCAGCAGCTCCCTGGAGCCTCTTTAGAAAATGCAGTCAGCCTTGTTTCCTCCTCATAAACAACAACTTAGCGGAGCGTCAGGGCCCCAGGGGAGAGTGCCCCCACCCAAAGCTGCTGCTGTTGGAGATGCAGGCGGGGGAAGCCAAGTGGGCCCAGGAGGGACCAGATGACTGGGGATGGATGGCCGGGAGGGCTTTTGATGGGCTGTGCTCCCCTGGGTTTCCTCGCAGCCTAGATGCTGGCACGTAATCTGGGCCTCTGCCAAAGTGCTGCCTCTATCTCTCCACTGGGCCTCAGGCTCGTCCTCTTGGGGTCTCCTCTGCCCATTCTGCAGAGCAGGGGTCCCCAGCCTCCAGTGTCTAATGCTGGACGATCTGAAGTGGAGCTGATGTAACAATAATAGAAAGAAAGTGCATACTAAATGTAATGCTCTGGGATTATCCGGAAACCACCCCTCGCCTTGGTCCACGAAAAATTGTCTTCCATGAAATCAGTCCCTGGTGCCAAAAAGGCTGAGGCCCGCTGCTCTAGAGGATTTATTTTCAACTCTCCTCCTTCCCTCTATCACCAGGTGGCCAGCTGAAGCTTTTATCCCTTGGGACAAACTGATATCAAGTGGAGAACTGCTTGGCTACCAAGCCCCTGGTGGGGTGGGGGCAGCCCAGACCTGACTCCTGTCTTGCACCCAACTTCCTCCAACCACTCTCCTCAGCAATCCTGAGTTATACAACAGAGTCCTGGACAAGAATCTGATGAAAAGTCAGGTGACATGGCTTAAAGGATGTCAGGTCTGGTGGTGGCTGACAGGGTTCCAACTCCAGCTCCACCCTTTGCTAGCTGTGTGATCTTGGGCATGTTGCTTAATCTCTCTGGGCCTCAGTTTCTTCATCTGAGGCACAGAGCTGCCCACTTCCAGGGCTGTGGTGTAGATTAAATGGAATGAAAGCGACTGCCTGGAAAGCACTGATGCAGTGTCTGACACATGGTACTTACTCCATTAATGTTCGCTGATGTGATATTCAGTTGGTCGAAAAGGCTGCTCAGGGTTTTGTAAGATGTTCTGGAAATTCCCGAATAAAAGTTTTTGGCCAACTCAATACATTAGAGGTCAGAGCAGGCTGG
The DNA here is from genome assembly GCA_006410615.1 of Neotragus moschatus. Classification (NCBI taxonomy): domain Eukaryota; kingdom Metazoa; phylum Chordata; class Mammalia; order Artiodactyla; family Bovidae; genus Neotragus; species Neotragus moschatus. Next base: position 1,430,850 of record SJYA01001560.1, on the reverse strand, counting down.
GGTGTCGCTGTGGCCTCATAAGCTGAGATCTCACTCACTGGTGGATAGAGAAACTAGGTCCCAGAGAGGCGTAAGATGCTAGGCTGCTGAAGCCCCTCTCAGCCTGGACTTGTGTCTGTTGAGGAGCTCTCTGCAAGGAATATTGGGTTTCCCAGGTGGCTCACTGGCAAAGAATTCACCTTGCCAACACAGAAGATGCAGATTCGATGTCTGGTCGGGAAGATCTCCCCTGGAGGAGGAAATGACAACCCAGTCCAGTATTCTTGCCTGGGAAATCCCATAGGAAGAGGAGCCTGGTGGACCAAAGTCCATGGGGTTACAAGGAATCGGATGCGACTGAGCACCCACACTTGCTGCGAGGAGTACTGATTTCAGGCACAAAGACCTTGATGCCTGCAGTCTTGGGTCTCAGCCTCGGTGCTATGAACATCCTGTGCTGAGCTTGGTCGCTGAGTCAGGTTCGACTTTGTGTGACCCCATGGACTGTATAGCCCGCCAGGTTCCTCTGTCTGTGGGACTCTCCAGGCAACAATACTGGAGTGGGGGCCATGCCCTCCTCCAGGGGATCTCCCCAACCCAGGGTTCAAACCCAGGGCTCGTCTCCCGCATTGCAGGCGGATTCTTTACCATCCAAGCCACCAGGGAAGCCCAGGTGAACATCCTGGCAGGTTCTTAATTATATTAAAAAATTAACAGATTTATTTAAATTGTGCTTACTGAGTGCCCGGCAGAATGATGAGCCCTTTATGTGTATTAACTCTGTATATATGATACCAATATTATTATTAACTTTAATTTTTCCAGCCAACATGAGGTAGGACCTTTCTGCCAGCAGGGGTGTCAAGGACGAGGAGACTTCCGGCTCCAAGGTGGACTCATTGAGGGTACCTGGAATGTCTTCCCCTACAGCTGAAGCTGGGCTGGCGGAGGCATTCCTGGCCCACTCGGCTGCCTGTGACTGGGTTTAGTCAGAGCCTCAGCATTGACCTACAGATAGATGCCCATCACTGGACACCACATCTCCGGCCACAGCAGGTATTTCCCTGGAGAGAGGACAGTGGCAACTTGGAACAGGAGAGCTCTTTATTATTCAGAATAACCACACTATTTAATTTACTATTAATAATAGCTGTTGAGTCAACCTTCTCTTGAAGAGACTTGAGAACTGAAAGGAAGGCCCTTCTCTTTCCCCCCTCCCTCCCTCCCTCCCTCAGAAAACTGCAGATGCCATCACGAATGGATGAGTTGTTTGGGGGGTTAAAGTAGGAGGAATCAGGGCCCCTACTGAACCCAGTTACCCTTCCTCCCTGCACAGCCTTGCTCTGTTTTTCCTCTGTGGGTCCCTGGAGGGCCCCCATGCCCCGTGCTCTCAGATCCCTGAGTATGGATGGCATCCATCCTCCTCGGCTGAAACAGAGGGCAGAGGCTCAGGGACTATGTCCCAGCTGGAGCCAAACCAGCGCTGGGCTCCGCAATCCTTGACCCCCTTGTCCTGAGGGCAGGAGTGAGTTTATGGGGGTCTGTAGCTGCGACCCCTTGGGGCCCCCTCCTCTGCCCTCTTTGTTCAGTGGGGGCATGCAGTATAAGGAGTCGCACATCCAGAGGAACAGAGCCAGAGAGGAGACCTGAACCCTTGCCAGGGGACTACTTGGCTTGGAGTTCAGAAGACTCCGGGGATCTGAGAACTGCCTTCGAAGAACGGGAGGGATTTGGTTTCTCACCCACAATCTTTAGCAAGGCCCTTCTCTGCCAGGCACTGGGAACGTGCGGCCCAGTCTCTATGGAGCTGCCAGAGCGGCAGAGGTGGTGGACGGGAACTTAACTCACACCACCGTAAGGCTTCAGGGACAGAACCGTCAGGTCCAGATGGAAGTTGTAGGAGGTGAGGGCTTGATTTGTCTGAATCAAAGCTAGGTGGGTTGATTTCCTGGTTCCCAGAGGTGATGGTGCAAAGACTTTCCTCCTGAGTTGAGTTTGGCCCTTGGGTGTTTATTCAAGATGGTGCACAGGCTCCTGGTCACCCATCATTCCTGACTCTGCTTCCCATATTTGAGCCTCTGTGTGATCTCGTGTGTGTCAAGTGGCCCCCTGGGGCTGACCTCCCAGAAGGCAGAGGGCTTGTTCTCCCTTTCTTCTAACTGACCGACTGCCCAGAGCGGGAGGAGCAGGGCTATCCCTATGGGCTGTGGGATGGAGGACTCAGGTCTGCATGGCAGCATCCTGTCCCCCACCCCCATCCCAGGGAGATAGTCTATAGCCTCCTCTCCTCTTCCTGTCCACCCCTCCACTTGGGCTGAGTCCTAGACTCCCTTAGGGGATTGCAGAGTGCTTTTTAACAGACACTGCCATGGGGTAGTTTCAGACCAGTTGTCATGACACTTGCACTTTCTTAATCTGCTAGCGCCTGGTTCCACATACCTGCACACACACACACACACACACACACTCCTGAAAACACACCCCCACACGCGTGCCGGCTCTCATTGTGAGGGCCTCACTCTTTATTCAAGGAGCAGTTTCGGGTGTCTGAATGGAGGCCTGAAGACTCCGTCTTTGCAATTAACATGCTGCAGCAGTATTATTAGCCTCTGATAGGCAGGTCTGCCTTTGCCAGAGACTATAAATATGTGGGGCCAATGACTCAGCAAATCTGTTGCTATTTTTCTCGCAGGTCCGTGTGGATCTGTGTCTGTGTACACCATGGCCCCATCTCCCAGCAGCTCCCATGGCTTGTATCCATGGAAACGCAGTCCTCCCCACTCTAGCACTCTGGCTGATAAACACTGGGAGTCTCCCCAGCCCCCCACCCACCTTGGAGGAAAAGCATGGACCACAAGGGCTCCCACTGAGCAGGAGGATGCCATTGACAGAGGAGGTGCTACTTTGGCCAAGCGTCCAAACCCTTCCCCTGCTGGTCTGTGGTCAAGGCTTTGTCGTCTGTTTAAGGCGAGTGGCCTGGTGGGAAGACCCCTTACTGAGACCTGGGCCCTCATGGGAGTGGGGTGGCAGGATGGTTCCTGAGAGCTGTGGGCAGTGTGGCAAGGGTGGCAGGGAGGAGCTGCTGTCCTTGGCACTGGGGAGCACCAGCCTATGGAAGAGCAGGGAAGGGGCAGTGATGCTGAGGGCAGGGAAAGAGATCAAATTTGGTGTAAAACCTGGGGGACTTGTCTCATGACCTTGACCCTCTCGAAAGAAGTTGTGGGTCAGAGGGAAGAGTGTGGGCTTTGGAATTCTGCCCCTCCCCCTCCCTCCTTTCCTTCCACAAAGATCCACATTTGCTCACTCTGTGCCAGGCCTTGGGCTAAGATGAATCAGAACCAGACCCTTCTCCTTGCGGGCTCACGGTCTTGGGGGAGAAGACAGATTCAGCATCAGGTCATTGAGCTGAGGGGTCCTGAGTGTAGGTTGGAGAGGCGGGGCACAGGAGGATGGGCAGAGCTTCCCCCACTCACCCCTGGGGCCGGGAGAGCCTTCCTTTGGGAGCTGCAGCTTGTGGTGATGCCAGGAGGATGAGGCCAGGCAGGGGAGGTGCTGGCAGAAAGCAGAGAGGACATTCTGTGCAAATGGGCACTCCTGGCCAGTGGGTTGGTGAGACTCACACATGGAGCTCTGATTGTAACTCCTATTAGTAGCCTCCCTTTGAGAAAGCGACCTAAGCTCTCTGGCCCCTAAAATGGGAAACCGCAACACCCACCTCACTGTGCTGGACGAGAATTAAGGAAAGCACCTGGCCCCAATCTAGTGAACGTTGAAGATACCAGAACAATCCATGGGCTAGTTACTTTTTTTCCTTTCAAGATCTGTTTCCTGATATCAGATGAAGATGCTGGGCTAGATAATGTCCAGAGACCCAACATCTCTGATTTTCCCTGTCCTCACTTTCCCCGTATTCCAAAAAGGGAGAACAAAGTCACCACCAGGTCTCAGAAGCAAAAGAAAGGGTCACGGAATCATTCAATGGACATCGATAGAGACCTCCCTGGTGGTCCAATGGTTAAGAATCCACCTTCCAATGCACGGGACTTAGGTTCGATCCCTGGTCAGGGAACTGAGACCCTACATGCCATGGGGCAGCTAAGCCAGCACGTTGCAACTGTAGAACCCAGGTGTCCTGGAGCCCCGAGCATTGCAACTAGAGAAAACCCCATGAACTGCAGCGGAGGATCCTACATGACACAACTGAGGCCCGACACAGCTGAAAGTAGGTAAGTAAACAAATATTTTTCTAAAAAGGACATGGACAGCTATTGAGTAAGCACAGCTTGTTTCTCCTCTTGCTTAGGGCAAGCAGGGCTAGGCGATGTCACAGCGGCCACTCCTGTGGGCTCCAGGGGAGCAGGAGCCCCACCCTTTCCCTCAGAACATCCAGCGTGACTGGAAGGACCCCAGGGACCCGCAGCTGCAGGGCAGCAAAGTCAGTCCCAACCTTCCCCCTCTGTTGCTCACCCACATTTCTATGTTTTGTCTGTGAGGAAACAGGAGGACTGGAGGTCTAGAACCTGAGTTCTAAGGACTGTCTGGTCCACTTCTGGCCTCCAGACCCCGTAGGTCCTTTTCTTTAAGCCCCAGGGAGGCTGGGGAGCTGAGATGCTTAATTTGTTGTTTGGGAGCAAAGTCGCACTGACCCTGGGAGGTAAATACTATCATTCTCCCCATTTCACAGAGAAGGATACTGCGGCCCAGAGGACTTGGGGACTGGCCCAAGGTGCCCCAGGTGTGGGTGGCAAAGCTGGGGTATCAATTCAGGTCAGCGGCACTCCAGGGCCTGGCTCTCTCGCTGCTCTGCGCTCCGCCCTCAGGAACTCCGGTGAACCTCCTCAAATCCTTCGGGAATCAGAGAAGATATAAATAGCACGTGGGATTGGGGAGTGAAAACAGCAAGTTGCAGAACCATACACACAGGATGCTTGCAGCTGTGTGCGAAACAGCCTCAGAGTGACATGTGCCGATGTGTATACATGTATGTGAGAGGAGACGCACAGAAGTGGGCCTGGGAGGACACCTCTGCTACTGCTTGAACCGCGCTCATCTCTGGGGAGGGGAGGGGAGATGGGGCGCGGGGGCCTGTTCCTTCATCATCCAATACATTTCTGAATTGGTTCAGTTTCTAATACAGTGTCTCTGTGTATTGCTTCTGCAGTGAAAACATGGTACACAGGGGGAACGCTCCTGCTCTGGTGACCTCATGCCAGGAGCAGTGTGGTGTGAGGCCTGGGGCAGGGGGTGACCTGCCGGGGAGGCTGTAGTTAGTAGGCATGAGCCTGATAGCCCAGATGGGCTAGTTCATGGGAACTTTTCAAACAGACATGGCTGCACAGGGGGATTCCCTGTGCTTCATCTGTCTTTCAACAAATCGGAGAGCTGCCCCACTCCCCATTTATAGACAGGACCCTGAAGTTCAGAGTCAGCTTAGTCCAAGTTCAGAGAGCTCCATGGCTGTGAGTTGGTTGGTTGGCAAGGCTCAGAAAATTATGAGCTTTGTCTTCAGACAGACCTGGCTTAGACTTTACACAGTCTGTCCTAGAGTCTCTGAGCCTCTGAGCCTCAGCTTTCCTGTCTGTAAAATGGGATTGATACGCCTACCTGGAAGAGTTTTTGTGAGTTGAATGAGATCAAGTTTGCTAAGTGGCTGTCACCCGACAGGTTCTCTTCATGGTGGTTCCCCAACTCTCTTCTCTCTTTCTTTGTCAAAGGGAAATGCTGTTCTGGTCTCAGCATGGCACAGAGAAGACCCAGGCCTTGATCTGGGTCCTGATTTGGCCATGTAGAAACAACTATCATACACTGAATATGTGCTGTGTGTCCCAGACCATGCCAAGGGCTGTACATACAGCTCCTTTAGTCCTAAGCCCGCTCTCTACCTCTGAGATAGACATAATTTACAGATGTGGGAATTGAGGTATCAAGGTTAGGCTGGCCTCGTACAGTGAACTTGGAAAGAATTCCCTCTTCTGTTATTCAGAAGATTTTGTATAATAAGGTTTATTTATTTATTTATTTTTAATATTAGGTAGAATTCACCAGGAAAATCATCTGGGCTTAGGGTTTTCTCTGTAAGAAGAGTTTTTGAAGACAAATTCAATGTCTTTAACAATTTTAGAAGCATTTCTATTTTCTATTTCTTCTCATATTAGTTTTAAGAAATGTCCTTCTCCTTAAGAAGATAATAACAGTTCCCACCGGGCAGGATTTTTGGGCATATTGACTGAGTTACTTACTCCTTGTGTATAGTAACTGAGCAGATGCCCACCTGGGCCTGGAACACATTAGGTTTCCTGACATTGCACTTGGGCATCCTGTTGTCTACCACTCCCTCCATTAGAGCCTAAGAGGACCAGGACAGGGGTCAGTGCCTCCTCATTGGATGTGGGACCTGAAATCTTCTAAAATGCCAGAGAAACTTGAATGAGGGCAGGAAGGCTCTGAGAGATTGGCACTTGAGGCTGGAGGGGCTGTCCAAGGCCTCGGACCAACCCCACCCTCCACCCCCCTCCCCAGGGAGCCAGGGGAAGCAGAGCCCCCAGGACCTCCACATCCATGGGCCCAGCAGCTCTGGTTTGGAAATGGTGAGTGCCTGATGGTGCTCAAGTACTCAGGTAATGCACATAGGGAGAGAGAGAGGCAACCAGTAGATGAGGGAGGGGTGCAGGTTTTGGGTCCAGAGGAGTGAGAGGTGAGTTTTAAGGCATTCCCTGTCCAGTAAGCTTTCAGGGCCAGATGGTTACGATCACAAACCCCTGCCTCTGCCTCCTCCCTGATCCCTAATTTCTAAATCTGAATCCTAGAGGAGTGATTATAATTGCAGGCCTTGCAAGATACCCCACGACTACCCCTCCAGCTCCAGAACCTAGGCAAGGTGGGGCCCTGCAACATATCGCCCTTGAAACTTTGCCCTCCACTCTCCTCCCCCACTGAACTGCAGGGCTGAGTGGGGATGGGGCAGAATACCCAGAATGAGAACAGACTTTGCTCTCTTGGCTCCAGGCTTCCATCCCCTCCCTGCTCTGTGAAGCTGTAAGCAGCTGGGCTTATTGCTGGAAGTACCCATCCCTGAATCCGGCCCTCTGGGGACTGTTCCCAGGGATCCCCTATGCAAGGATGTTCTAGGCCCTGTGACAGCTTGGCATAGCAGAGCTGCTCCATGTGGCATCAAGATGACAGAGAGCTCTGTTCAGTAAAGCCTGAACAGAGGAACGAGCTAAGAACCATGGCTCCGTGGATGGCTGGAACCCCTACTATACGATCTTGGCATGTAAGGGTAAAAAGACACCTGGTCTGCTGAGGGAGGCCAACATGTACAAGCAGCATCACATCTTTGGGTGATACATGCAGTGCTGAGAGTGGATCAGGGCATCGCGGGGGCACAAAGGAAAATGTCTAATCCATCTGGGGATGCAGTAAAGGTGCGCTGGGGGTGCATTGGAAGAGGGAGCAAGGGTTGGGTTTAGAAAGATAAATAGGAGCTCTCAGGAGGTTGACAGAGCTGGGACAGAGTGCAGGGAGTAGGAAATACAGGGGAGTAAGAGGTGACGCGGTCCCTGATCTCAGTCCATTCTTGGAGTTACTGACACTCAACACTCAGTTTTATTTCCAGATCCGTTCCTGCTCCAGGAGGGTCCTGGACTCAAAGTGCAGTGGAAGTGCAGGGTCCTGACCTCCCCAGCAAATACTAAGCACAGAGGAAAGAGATCCCTTTCTACCTGGACTCAGCATTTGTCAATTGGAGGGTACGATAGCAATTAAGGATGTGCTCAGTTGTGTCCAACTCTTTGCAACCCCCTGGATGGCAGGCCAGCAGGCTCCTCCATCCATGGGATTCTCCAGGCAAGAATATTGGAATAGATTGCCATTTCCTTCTCCAGGGGATCTTCCCGACCCAGGGATGGAACCTGTGTCTCTGGCATCTCCTGCATTGGCAGGAAGATTCTTTATGACAAGCGCCACCTGGGAAGCCACCAATTAAGGATGACTGGAAGTAAAAGAAAACTGAATAGTGTCCTAACACAGAAGGCAGGCAGGAGGGTCTTTGTTCCATATAACTCGTAGTTCAGGGGTGGACAGTCCAGGGCCAGTGTGAAAGCTCCACGAGGCTGTGCAGGCTCCAGGCTACTTCCCTCATCCCCTCCACCCATCCTTAGTGTGAAAACCTGTCTTAGAGATTTTGCCTCAAAATAGCAAGATGGGTGTACCAGTGCCAGACCTCTGTCCACCTTTCAGGCAGAAAAAAGATGGAAAGGTTAGGATAAACAATAAGATCCTACTGTATACCACCAGGTCCAAAACCCCACTTCACCTGACCATTTATGAAGTGGCTTCTTTTGGAGGCTGGAGAAGGTGTGCAGACCAGCAGGGGGGGTAGAGTTACCCATGAACTGGTTGTGGCACGAGGGGTGGGTCACTGCTCTCAGCAATGTCAGCCCCTCCACAGTGTCAGGGGGCCCAGGCCACTTCCCTACCCAAGAGTTCTTCTTCCCACCAATGATCTGACAGCCTTACCCCTCAGAGCCCTGAGCCCAGGAGGCTATTTCCAGTGTTATAGCACAGCAAGTCCTCCAGGTTCTCGGCATGGCTCCCTCACCCAGCCTCAGGAGAGTAGAGATTCACACTGGGCCCGGCAAGAAAGGCCCAGGACTGGGCATCTGAAGGCCTGTGTGACCTTGGGGAAGTCAGGCAACCTCTCTGGGCCTTTAGTGACACCTTGTGGCAGCATCTTCTTGAAATCAGAGTAACTGAGTGAAAAAAAATAAAACCACCACATATTTTCCTCCCACCATTCTTATCCTCCATGCCCAGGCCTATCTCACCACTTTCAAAACATCTGATCCAGCCCTTCTTGTCCATGATAAAATGAACTGCCTTCTCCAGGGGAGCCATCGGAGCTCAGTCCTTTCATCTGGAACTACGGGTCCCAGAGCTCAGTGCTATGTGGTACCTTCATCAGGTCTGGACAAGGGGATGGGGTCACAGGCTGCTCACATGAAGTCAGAAAATCTCCCCATTTTCCAGAAATAAAAAGTGAGTCTATAGCCAAGTGAGACCTTGCCTGAGATACCAGTCTCATCCTCCCATTTGCTTTCTTTTTTCCGACGGCCAAAGGGGTCTCACTCAGCGTAGAGGTTGCTGCGTGTGTTATCACACACCTAAGGAACTTTCTCCTGGGGCTCCTGTAATAACATAGTTTCAACCTGTGTGAAGCAGGACCCCTTGTGTTCAGCCTTTGAGAGGAGTTCCCAGCCCAGCTGGTTATCAGGCTCAGAGCCTTCTCGGCTTCCTTTCCGGCCTCCAGAGGCGGACGCCCTCTGCTGTGCTCTCCCACCATCCAAACCTGCTCCTACCTAGAGATCTCCTGGTTAGAAGGGATCTAACAAAACGCTCCTAGAGGCAGCTGTTCATGACTAATAAGGGTGCCCGAAGGGGACTGACAGGTTGAGAAGGGCCTTCTAGGCCCATAGCCAAGTGCTAATGGTGGAATTTCAAACCAGGTCTCTGTGGCCCAAAGCGTTTTCTCTTCCAGCCTGGCAGTCTGACCCGCTGGCACAAGGAGGCGGTTTGGGGCAGGAGAGAAAAGCTGTCCTGAGCAGTCGACATGGGCACCCAGTCACCTGGGGATTGTAAAGAGGAGGCTTGGTTGAGGGGGGCGGTTTGAATAACTGGTGGACAGGGCTTGGGGACTTGTCTGGTGACTTATCTGGGGCTTGCAACGCCCCAGCTTCTCATCATCAGGATTAAGAGTAATTGGGTAATTGAGTAGCTATTCTGGGCAAGGCACTTACTACTCAAAAATTGAGGGTTGGCCTGAAACCCTCCTATTAAATGCGCACATCCCCAAGGTTTGAAAATCCCTCACAAGGCAGTGAACATATCCAGGCCCTCCTCTATCTGGAAGAAACCTGTGGCAACCCAGACCAGGTCTGCTATGACACAAGTGTTATGTCACTTAATTCTCTCCAGCCCCCTGAGGTGAACATCATCATTATCTCATCCCACAGGTAAGGAGACTGAGGCTCAGAGAGGTGTGGTTGACTCCAGCTGTGCCAGGTCAAGCATTGGGGCAGCTGGCTCCCCAAGTTCACGGCACAGCCCCTGCCACTTTATCCCTGGTCAGAGTACCCTGTGTTCGGCCCTAGGAACCACCTCTCTTGTTGGAGGACAGCCATCAGGAATTCGGGAATTCCTGGGAAAGCCCAGGAATGCAGGCTTTTGAGGTCAGGGGTCAGACCACGCTCTTGGCACTGCTACATACTGGCCTGTCCTTTCTACCTGACACTGTTCCTAAGACCTATTCCTGTTATCGGTAATTTTCTGCTCCTAAACATTTGGTGGTTCCATCACCCTTCCCTCCGCTCGCCCTCCCCACGTCACTAGGCTCAGCCTGACCAGCCCCAACACCTTCCCCTCCAAGCTCATCTTGGCCTTCCTGTCATCTTCCCGTCCTTCAGAGGCCCCTCTACCGGGAAGAATTCCTCTGTGATTGGGGCAAGTTATTTAACCTCTCCAAAGCTTCAGATTGTACCTTTGGGGGAAAAATGAGAGAATGACAAGAATCTGCTTCAGAAAGGGTGTGGTGCGGCTTTCACCAAATGAGATCCCGCCTCCCCAGGGCCCAGCACCACGCCCCGCCCAAGCAGAGCGAGCAGCGCCAGCCCCTCCATCCATCATTCTACGGCTGGGAATCTGGTTCCCCCTCTCCAGCTCCCGGAGCATCCTTGGTCCCTGTCCTGTGCTCTGCTGAGTTAGAAGAGTGACTTGGGGGCATCTCCCTCTCCTCTTGGTTCCCTTCACTGCCTTGTTCTGAACTCCAAGGCCAAGAACAATGTAGCTTGGCTCCTTTGGTCATCAGAACACCCTGGGAGTGGGCCTTCCTCCCCAGCCCTAGGCAGCAAACCCGCCTCCTGGATGTGTGTGTGTGTATGTGTATGTGTGTGTGTGTGTGTGTGAGATGGGATGGGAGCAAGGCCTACACTGGGTTCCTGCCCCCTCCCCAGCCCTGGTGAGAGTGCTCATTATCTCCCTTCCATACAAGCTAGCCTTGGGGTGAAGCCAGCCCTCAGCCTTTGATGGGAGGAAGACTTAATTACCTTCTCAGGCAGAGGATAATGAGCAGACGAAAAGCCTGGCAAGGCTGTATCTCCCTAGTCCCTCCCCCATCCTGCCTCAGCCCCCAGCCTGTCCCCACCCCCACTTTCAGCTTCTTTGGACACAAGTGAAGACCTTGTACCTCAGTCTGCAGTAGGATCTGGGAAGTCATGGCCCTTGTGGGATGCCCGGGTCACAGGGACTACCTGGTACCTGGAATTCCCCATTAGCATTTCCTGTGGGGTCACAACAGATGCCCTATCCAATATGGAAGGAGTGGCCAGGATCTCCTAGATCCTGGACCCTTTGGATGAGGAAGTGACAAAGCCAGACATGAGGGCTTCTGGTTCATGTGATTAAGTCCTGGAACAGGAAGCAAGAGACAGGTTTCTCAGGGGAGAGTCTGGGTGGGTCATGGGCATGCCTTCAGTGGGGACTGCAGCTTTCTGCTGTCCAGTGGCCCCAGCACTCACTGTGCACTTGGCTCGCAAGGGGCAAGGAGGAGGCGAAGGAAGCAGGAAGAGAAAGTGCCAAGTGTGTCTGGACAAGAATGACAAGAAGACAGGGAGAAGGAGTTGGGCTTATGAGTAGAGAGCCTCCTTGCAGGGTAGACTCAGCATTCTGGATTCTTTCTTGTGAGTGGCACTGGATGCCATACTTTGAGCTGGGGCCACTCTTCTGCCCTCCCCTTGGACATGTCACCAAGCTCAGCCCATAGAAGAGACCTAACGGGGCTCTGAGTTCCAGTGGTGCACACAGGTTGAGACGGTGCTGATGAGCCAGAGGCCGGCTGGTCCTCCTGGCAGTGGGCCCCTCCAGAACAGGATGGGTGGAGGGAGAACATCTGTCTGGGACAGTGTCTGCTCCCAGCCCTTGGTGCCGCTCTGTCCCAGAGAGGCAGCTGGATGATCGGGGCTTGGGGCTGCTTGGGTGCAGGGTTCTGCCACTGACTGGTTTGATGGTCTTGGGCAAGTCACTTCTACTCTTGAGCCTTAGCAGCCTCATCAATAAAATGGGGATTGTAACAGTATCCCATGGAGTCATTATGAGGATTAAAAAGATAATGTATGTGAACTGCTTAACATAATGCCTGGCAAGGGGCAAATGCTCACGACTGTTAGCTAGTATTATGATTGTTATTATTAATCCTACTGGCAGTGTTTCTCAACTTTAAAAAATTCCAGGCTTCCCTGTGATAAGCATGCAACCTCAAACCCTTCTTGTTGATGGTACAGGATGGAAAACGTCAAAGAAATAAAAGATTGAAGCCAAAAACAAATCAAAGCACTCATTATATAAATACGCTTTTACAAACTAAAAATCACCCCCACCCTACACACACACACACATACAACCCAACCCAGGCTCACTTTAGGGGTAGGGGAGGTAAGAATAGTTCAGACTGGATTTGTGAGACCCTCAGGTCAAGCTGAGAGAGGGCTGGCAAGGGCTTGGAAGGGAAGGTGGCAGAAAGCCTGGAGCCCAGGGCGGTTCCCCTCTGACGGGCGCCTCTCTCCCTTCGCCCGCCCTGCTGTGGCCTCTGGATCCCAGCCCAGCTTCCCAACTCAGATAGTGATGTTTTGAGGGAACAGAGGGAACGCTCTGGAATGCAAATACCTTTGAACTCTCATATCACAGCCGGCGCCCATTCTCATGCTAATATGAGAGCGTTTGGAAATAGCTTGAAGGGGAAATTGCCCACAGTAGAAACCCACCACAAACCTGGGCCCTGGGCACAGGGCCAGGGTCTCTAGGGTCCTTTCCAGACTGGTCCCCTAGTATCCAGTCCCCTGGAAGCTGGGTAGGTCCTACAGCTCAGGGCCCAGGAGTGGGATAGTGCCCCTTCCCAATCTCCCCAGGCAAATAAATAACAATTCATTTAAGGATAACACTCGCCTTCACTCTGTCTTCCTGTGCCCGAGATGTTTCCCACCTACCCCCGACCCCAGCTGTCACCTGCAACCCTCACCTGCAGCCCATGGACATGAGCTCACAGAAAGCGGCACTTAGCTGCAGATCTGGCAACTGGGGTGTGCGTGCATGCTTAGTTACCTGCACGGCTTAGTTACTCAGCCGTGTCCCACTCTTTGCGACCCCGTGGACTGTGGCCCACCAAGCTCCTCTGTCCACAGGGTCTCCCAGGCAAGAATACTGGAGTGGGTTGTCATTTCCTTCTCCAGGGGATCTTCCCGACTCAGGGACTGAATCCTCATTTCTTGCATCTCCTCCACTGGAAGGCAGATGCTTTACCACTGAGCCACCTGAGAAACTCTGGCAACTCTGGTGCCAGGATCCAAATCCAGGTATCTGTACCCCAGGATTCTAGCACCAAGGCCCTTTGCCTCCCTATGGGGTTTACAGGGCTGTGAGCCACAAGGTGGCATCAGGGAGGTCTGGTAGGTGATGGATGTGAGGGTTGGCACAGCCTGAGATCCAGGCCCTAGGATGGACTAGAGATGATGGCTTAGGTCCAGGAAGAGCCTCCCCCGGTGCTGAATCATATCCCAGACCAGTTCATGCTGGGATAGGAGAGCAGACAGAGCTGGGCTGGAACTCTTAAAGGGATCGTTGTGGATTTTAGAAAGGTGGTCTGCTGACTGTTCATGGGGTGTGCTGTGAGCAGGCCCTAGACCTAAACAATCCTTGTCTCCTTCTCAACTTGCTAAACCCTTACTTCTCCTTCAAAGCCCAATTGAAACACCACCTCTCCACTGAAGCCCTCCCTGACTCCTCCTAGCTAACTCCCTCCTGTGTTCCCACTTTCTCAAACCTCTGGCATCACTTAAGTTTAGTTCTGCCTTCTCCCCTGGCCTGAGATGTCCTCAAGGGAAGGATCCATAGCCAATTCATCTCCATGACTCCAACACTCCACACAGGGTCAGGCATGCAGCGTGCTTCCAGAAATGTTTGTAGAATGAATGAGTGAGTGTGCCAGATGGTTCCAGTTGAGGAAGGCTGTCATCTTCACTTTCGTAGGGTCTCCAATGAAAGGAAGCAGGAAGGCATTGCCCAGAATAGCGGATCTCTCTGTGCCCAGCGCATCTTCTCTGCTCACTTCCAATTTCAGCCACAGCTGCAGCACACGCTTTGGGTGAGCTCCGGCTGGCTCCCTGCCGGCACTGTCCCCACTACAGCATACTCTGGAGAGGTTCACTTTCTGCCTCAGGGCCTTGTGCAATGCCAGGGAAAAGCCTGCCTGGCCCATGAACAAACACAGGCTGAAAGTGCAGGGGAGCGTAGCCTGCCCTGAAAGCCTCAGCCTAGGGGAGGCTGGAGCCAGTGTGTAGCTGCTCCAGAGCCCTGCCTTTCAGGCAGACAGTTCTGGGGACAGTCTGTGCACTTCTCAGGCATGGAGGCAGAATGGTGGCTTCTCTCCACCGTGGGGGCCTTGACGATGCTTCTCATGTTGCCTGTCCCTCTTTCCCGTTGGCTCTCCAAGTTCTGGTTTTAGATTCTATTTTGGAGAAAGCCCTTCTCCAGACAGTGAGCCACATGGTAGAAATGTCTTGCCTGTGGACTGCCTCTCTCACTGGGATCTGCCTCTGTTTCCTGGGGCTTCCTGTCCAGCAAAATCCCATCTTGGCTTCTAAGGGTTCTCTGGGGGTGTGTGTGTGGGGGGTCTCCATAGAGGAGAGTTACTCAGGGAATGATTTCCTTAAATTAGACTCCATGGTCCCCAAGGGAGGGAGGGAATGGGGTCTGGTAATGCTGGCCTGGAGTGGGGGTAGGAAATTTGTTGGGAGTTTGATGAAAAAGTCATTTTGCCTAATTGTATTGCACACATTAAACCAACAACTGCAAGAGCAAAGGCAGGAGGTGGGGGCAGGCAGAGTGGAAAAGTGACTGGAATGAGTTAGCAGGCAGGATGGTCTGAGACTTCAATGGGAATAGGGTTTTGGGCTTTCAGGATCCCTTGGCCAGGTAAGGACACCCTACCCCACCTCCTGCCAACCAGGGTATAGAGAAGGTGGTAGGCAGAGGGCAGGAACTGAGACTTGGCTGAATTGACCATCAACTAAGACCAGGCAAGTACCAGCTGCTTTCCTGGATCCCGCTCATTATAAGCAGCTCTACCTGCACTGCCAGATGTAACCCTTGTAGCAAATCTGTAAGATGGGCACTACTGGAATCCTAATTTTCCATGATGGAACTATACAGAGAGGAAAGTGATTTGTCCAGGGTCACACAAGAGTTCGAATGACCCCATACACCAACAGCTGGGGATGAGTTGATCTCTGTAGTAAAGGGGCAGAGGGGAATAGAGGCCAGACCTCTATGGAGCGTGAGGGATGGAGAAGGCTTTTGGATGATCTGTGATGTTGACACAGACTGTATCCATGCAGCAAGCCAATCACCAGAAATGAACACATCACTTACTCCAACACTGAGGTCTGAGAAGTTGTAAAGATAGAATATGACCTTGTGAAAAGAGAAGCCCTAAGCTCTTGGTGCTTGTGGGAGGAGGATGGAGAGCTGGAGGAAGGTCAGTTCAGTTCAGTCGCTCAGTTGTGTATGACTCTTTGCGACCCCATGAACTGCAGCACGCCAAGCTTCCCTGTCCATTACCAACTCCAGGAGCTTGCTCAAACTCATATCCATCAAGTTGGTGATGCTATCCCACCATCTCATCCTCTGTCATACCCTTCTCCTCCCACCTTCAATCTTTCCCAGCATCAGGGTCTTTTCCAAGGAGTCAGTTCTTTGCATCAGGAGGCCAAAATATTGGCATTTCAGCTTCAGCAATAGTCCTTCCAATGAATATTCAGGACTGATTTTCTTGAGGATTGACTGGTTTGATCTTGCAGTCCAAGGGACTCTCAAGAGTCTTTTCCAACACCACAATTCAAAAGCATCAATTCTTCAGTGCTCAGCTTTCTTTATAGTCCAGCTCTCACATCCATACATGACTACTGGAAAAACCATAGTTTTGACTAGATGGACCTTTGTTGGTAAAGTAATGTCTCTGCTTTTTAATATGCTGTCTAGGTTGGTCATAACTTTTCTTCCAAGGAGCAAGCATCTTTTAATTTCATGGCTGCAACCACCATCTGCAGTGATTTCAGAACACGAGAAGATAAAGTCTCTCATTGTTTCCCCATCTATCTGCATGAAGTGATGGAACCGGATGCCATGATCTTAGGTTTCTGAATGTTGAGTTTTAAGCCAACTTTTTCACTCTCCTCTTTCACTTTCATCAAGAGGTTCTTTAGTTCTTCTTCACTTTCTGCCAAAAGGGTGGTGTTATCTGTGTATCTGAGGTTATTGATATTTCTCCCAGCAATCCTGATTCCAGCTTGTGCTTTATCCAGCCTGGTATTTTGCATGATGTACTCTGCATATAAGTTAAATAAGCAAGGTGACAATATACAGCCTTGACATACTCCTTTCCCAATTTGGAACCAATCTTTGTTCCATGTCCAGTTCTAACTGTTGCTTGTTTACCTACAAGAAGGAGGAAGATCAGATATATCAAAAAGGCTTTCTGGAAAAGTAGGGTGGGACCTTGAATGGGCTATTTGCCCTCTCTGGACCCAAGAAGCCTCATCTGGAAAACAAAAAGCGGCATCCTTGCCCTGCTCCCTCCTTCCACTGGGAGTATTGGAGAGTATGCTGGAGAGTGATTAAGATTCTGTTTGGAAGCTTCAGGGAAGCACAAAGCCTGAAAATGCACTCAGTTTTATCCAGGAGAGGTGAAGGCCATTCCCTGTGGGGAGCACAGGAGACCACTTCTCTCTCCTCAAGCT
>SJYA01001560.1:1260219-1413933 GCA_006410615.1 Neotragus moschatus | reverse complement strand
AAAAAAAAAAAAAAGGAAGGATATCACAAGTATATATAGATATTGATTCATTTGTAAATTATATGCATGTGTTTCTGGGCTCATGTATTCTATTTGTTATAAAATGAATATAAAATAGTAATTTTTACAGGATCAGATAAAAAAATCAAACAAAAATAGAGGTTCTGTAACCTTCTTCCCACACCCTGGTGAATCCTTTTGTGCCCCCACCAGGGGCAGGAAAGTACTTTGGAGACCACTTCACGTATAAGCAACCTGTGTCAATTGCAGTGATCTGGGCAGGAGCCCTTTCAGAAAAGCTTCTGCCAGGGCTGTTGTGAAAGATGCTCTGGGGCCCCCACGTGGGAGCCAGGGAGTGCTAATGTGGGTGATTAAATCATTCGCAATAATCCATTTGGAACAGCAGCCGTGTCTAACATGGGGCGTGATGACTGCTCCACAAATAGAAAGGTGGCCAGGGAGGCTGCTGGTGGGACATATTCCAAGGGCATGGGGTAGACACAGGCAGGCTCACCCTTGCTACTGTGTCTTCTTGCTGCAGTTAGCCTGCCAGGCTCTCTGCCTGCCCCTGCAGTGGGTCAGTCTGGCCCTTTCGTGCCCAAATGCAAGGCCTTCTCCTGCCTGTGAACCAGCTCTACTCTTCCAGGACACCCTCACTGATACCCCTTTTCTCCTTAATCACCCCCTGGAACAAGCCCTCTAGGTTTGAATCACGCTCCTTCCCTCCCTCTCCTCCCCTTTCCTTCCCTTTCTTTCCTCTAATAACAGCTGTGCACTCAGCCTGGCTGTTCTGCATATGCCATGTAAAGTAAGCCTGTTGTTTCTGCTCTCCCACCATCAGTTCCCCTCTCCTCTGGAAATCATAATCATCTTTTCCTTTTGTTAAACATACGTTCTTTTCATTTTGGTCTGAGATGTGGGTAGGGTTTACCTCATCCCTGTCCTTATAAGAATGAGCACATCACTCAGGCCTAGCCAATTAGAGTCACAATGGTGGTCACATGATCCATCCCAGGCCAATGAGATCCTGCTCTGGGACCCTTGCCGGAACCATTGAGAAAACAGTGACCTCCACTGCAATTGCTGAGTTGATAAACTGGAAACTAGACCATTTGGGTTTTTTTTTTTTAATAAAATATATCCTGACAATTTTGACCAAAACACTTACTACCCCCTGTGATTGTTGTAATATTTTCCCAACTGATCTCCCAGTTCCTCCTCTTGCCCTCTCCAGCCTCCTCTCCACACTGCAGCGGGATCAACACCCCCAGTCCTCACTGTGGCCTTTAAGGCCCTCGGTGACCTGCCTTCTCTTACCAACCTGACCTCCCCTCCTGTTCCTGTCCTCTTCCCCTCATTCTGTTACAGCCACATTGACCTCTTTGCTGCTTCTCAACAAATGCTGGGCGTACACATCCCCATCTCTGGGCCTTTGCACTTGTGTTTCCTTCTGCTTATTACAGCCTTTAGGCTTAGATGACTCTGAAGACTTATTCTGTGACTGCTTTTCCATCTCATCGCAAATCACACAGTTCCTGACCAACTGCCCTTCCCCCTCCTGCATTCTTCCATATTTCCTTAGTCTGCTTTATTTCTCTATAGCACTTGCATTGAATTGCTCAATTGTTTGCTGTCTTTGCCAGCTAGAGTGGATGCTCCATAAGGGCAGCTTCTTGCTTTATACACTGAGATGTGCCCAGGCCTAGAACTGAGCCTGAAACACAGCAGGTGCTCAGTGAACACTGGTTGAATGAATGTGCTTCTATTCCTGTCCCATGAGGCTGAACCCTGTCTCTCCTGGGCCTAAACCTTCAGAAGAGGGGCTTAAGGCTCCTGCTCCTCCATCTCTCCCATGTTCTGCCTATCAAGTTATGACTGGTCCCTATCCAGCCTGCACTCTCCTTCAAAATCCCTATATCACATTTATAATTACTTGTATCATGGGGGATGGGGGGGTGGGGAGAGTCTGTCTTCCTCATCACCTAGCCCCTGCTTAATACATCTTAGGTGCTCAAAACAAGTTTGTTAATAAGGCTCCAAACAGCCTTGGTCAAGGCAGTCCCTGTAAGGTATCCAGGTCCGTTTTGAAAAAGCAAGCAGTTAGTTTGCTCACTAATTACCAGCCTCACTATGGACATCCTCAGAAGATACTTCTTTCCTAATTAAAACAGCAGGGTGATTGCAGGCTCTGGGCAGTATCCTGCACCTCTCCTGGCAGGAGCGAGAGGCAGGCAAAGGTGTTTCATTAGAAAATAATTGAGGAAGGGGGGCAGTCATGGTGCCCACTACCTCCTAGAAGAGTAATTTGGAGGCCTGCAATTTAGATGCAGAATGAAACAGCAAATTCAAGAATAAAATAATTAAGTCCTTGCTCTGTCTCCCTATGTCAGGGCCCAGGCCTCACCTGGCCAGTCTTCCTCCCACTCTCTCCTGCATGGCTATAAACTCAGCTAAGAAGAAGCTCTGCCCAGTGCCTGCTCAGGTAAACTTTGGCTTCCTACTCTCTGCAGACAGGAAGGTGCTGACTCAGGGGTGGCCCTGGCACTATGTGGAGTCTCTTTACTTCCAGAAAGACATAACATCTTGGCACACCAGCCTCAAGATGTTGGGACTTCTTTGGCATGTTTGGGTTACTGAATGTGACATGGCCCACTTATTGTATTCCAGTACCTGTTCTCTCCATTTTTTCTTAGTAACAGAAGCTCAGTTTTATTCCCAGTAGCAATATATCCAGCTGAAAGACTACATTTCCCAGGCTTCCTTACACCTAGAAGTATAGGTATATACTACTAATTGGTATATAGGTGTTATAGTACTATATACCAATGACATATAAGCAGTAGTGTGGATGTTTGGGAATATTCCTTAAGGGGAAGATAGACAGATGACCTGTGCTCTTTTACACTAGCTTCCTGATTTCTGCTCCTTGCCTGGGATGTAGAAGTGATGATTGGAGCTCAAGTAGCCATTTTGGACCCTTGAGGATGAATTCTGTCTGCTAAGGATAGTGGGTCAAAAGATAGAAGGACCACAGATCCTTAATCATCATGGGCCTATAATAACACCTTGGGCTGCTTAAATCCAGACTTCTCATTTGACAGACTGAAACTCTAATTTGCTTAAGCCACTGTTTCTGTTATTAGCAGCTGAATGCAAATCCTAACGAATGCACTGACTCCTTTGAAAATGTGATAAATGGATCCCACTCCACAAGCACATATATCTGCAAGAAGGCATGGACACATATGTGTACATACACACATATACAGTTTTAGGAGGGGAGAAGCAGTCACAAACATTCTCTAAGCAAGGAGTTCAACCATCTCCTCAGTCCACCATCCCAGGTTTTAGTCACTGTGGCTCATGGGGCCTTGGGGGTATAAACCCATGATCTGGCATCTATAATTTGCTTTATTGACAGCCTTTTTGCTTTTAGTGCTATTAGACCAAATTTCTGTATCATGGAATAAAAGAGAACCCAGGACCTGCCCTTTCTAAGATCTGGAGGAAAATAGATTCACATAGCCTGGTTTATTACCAGTACGAAAGTGAAAGTAAAAGAGTCACTCAGGCGTGTCTCTTTGAGACCCCATGAACTGTGGCCCACCAGGCTCCTCTATCCATGAAATTCTCCAGGCAAGAATACTGGAATGGGTTGCCATTCCCTTCTCCAGGGGATCTTCCCCACTCAGGGATCGAACCCAGGTCTCCTGCACTGCTGAGAGATTCTTTACCATCTGAACACTAGGGAAGTCCTATATCATCAGTGTAGAGGGGATAAAATCAGGTCCATGGAGCCAGGAGGTGCTCTGGGACTCAGAGGAGGCAGTGGCCCAAAGGAACCAGAAGGGATTTCCTGGAGGAAGAGGGAACCCTGGGCCTGGAAGGGCCACCTACAGGCAGCACGACTTGAGAAGGAGAGATGGAGAAGGGACAGAGGCCACCAAAAGGCAAAGGCTAAGAAAACAATGCCAAAGAGACCTTAACCTCTGTGTCCACAGGGAACTGAGCAGAAGGCCATTCCCTTCTCCAGGGGATCTTCCCGAGCCAGGGATCAAACTCGGGTCCCCTGCATTGCAGGCAGATTCTTTATACCATCTGAGTCCTCTAAAAAGCCCTCCTCCTCTCACCTGTCCTTCCCTCCTCCATACCGCGCTCCCCACCCCCAGCCAGGTGGAGGTCAGAGAGACACAAACAACCCACGGTTTCCAATTAATTTTTAATTGCAACTTGAAATTCTTAATTGCAGCTGAAATGCTATCACTGGTGAAAGCGTGATGGTGGAGATGGAGGCGGGGGTGACCCAGTTAGAGATGCTCAGCCCCTGCTGCACTGGGCACTGGGCACTGAGCCAGCAGAGGAGGGGGCCAGAGGGCAGCTTAAGCCTGGCAGGATGGTGTGGAAGTGTAGTACCTTAGTGCCCTGGACTGCCCCCTTGGTGGCTAGAGGCAAGCACTTTGGCCAGTCCTCAGTGGAGGGCTACCTGAAAAATCCCCTTTATCAGCATCTCATTATGGCTGTCGAGGGTCCTAACAGGAAAGAGCTGCAGGCGCCATCAGGTCAGTTAGAAGCCTTTACTGGAGCAGCGCCCAGAAGCAGAAACTCTCTGGGGTGGAAGGCCTTCAAGGGCTCCATAGGAGACCAAGGCTGTTTCCAGGGAGACCCAGACCCTGCAGAGGTGGTGGAGGTGACTGATTAGAGATTAGAGCCCAAAGTGTACTCAGTGGGTGTTGGGGGCCAGCGTGGGACTCCCACCCATGACAAGGTCATGAGGCAGAGATTCCCCCTGAGTTTCCCTGAGCATCTACACCCCAAAAAAGGAAACCAGAATATGCCTGCTGCCAGGAGCCAGCATGAGGATTCCCACCTGTGACAAGGTCATGTGGCAGACTCGATGGGAAAGGACGATTTGAGTCTCAGGGTTTCCCCCTGGTATTTCCTGAGCATGTGCCCCCCAAAATAAGAATCTGCCTGACATTGTGCTTTTTCTACTCTTCTGACACTCTCTGGAAAAAGTTAATTCAGGGATTTAGTCTTCTGCATTTGAAAAAAGTGTTTCAGCTCTACCCCCTCTGATAACACTCTAACTTAAACGCTCTAACTTGCCTAACAGGTTCCCCAGGCCTTTTACAGCTTGTGAATTGCTTACAGCCCCCAACTGCGAGGGGCACAAAGCTTAAAGTATCTTAAAGTTACAGAGCCTTTTCAAAAAGATATTGGTGACAGGATTTCACTGTTGACTCAATGATTGCTGCCAGACCTCCTTATTCTTTATCTTTTGGACACCTGGGAGGATGTTAATGTAAACAGGATATGGAAAATGATATATAGTAGTTTTGATGTTAGCAACACTAGACTTTTGAGTTAACTACTTTTGTTATAAATCACTGTACTCCTTTTACTTGTTACAAATTGCTGTATCTTTGCTATGTAAGAATGTAACTTTATTTAGTGCTTTCTGAGAATGGCACCAGACTTTGGGAAGAACAACACTTTTAACACAAGTAAGCATTCAGGTTAACAAACCATTATCAGAAAAGGGCCATAAAATGTTAATTGGCCTTTTGGTCAGAAGATGATGTAAGTCACCTAAGACTTTTGTATACAATTAGGTATGCAGAGAGAAAAGCCTGGTTTTGACAAGAGTCTGGGCTGCTAACGCTGCATAATTTTGTATTACCCCTTGATCTCTATGTACAATCAAAAAAGGTATAAAAGGCCTTGAAGGACAATAGGGGCAGGGGCCAATCATTGGAAGGACTGGTTTCCCCCGTGTCTCTTTCTCTTTCTCCCTTTCTCTCCCTCTCCTTTTCCGGCTGAATTCCCATCTGGAACGGGGAGGCTCGCCATGTCTACTTACTTGTCCCGGCTTTTAAGTTCCGAGCAAAAGGGAGCCCAAGGTGGGGCACCCTTAGATATTCAAGTGGGTGCCAGTGGCCCATCGTAGATGGTGCAAATCTCTTGTCCTGAGATTTTATCGGTTTTCCCCATAACCCAAGTTATTCAGCCTCTTTTTCCACTAAATTTTCCTACTATACTGTTATTTCCTAATCTTATATTTCTGAATAAATAAGTTTTTTCCTCACTGACTCCGTCCCCGCTTCGAATTCCCTGGATCCACCGGGGCTGGACCCTGGCAAGCGGGGGGTGCATGCAGGGCAACTTGGAAGTGGGCTGAGCAGTTGTCCAGGTTTACCTGAAACTGAGGGGTTTCCTGGAAGGTGGGATTTTTGGTGCTAAAACAAGGAAAGCCTCAGGCAAACTATGATGAGTGGTCACTCTAGTTGGACACAATTAGTGCCTCTGACTGGAGAAGGCAACGGCACCCCACTCCAGTACTCTTGCCTGGGAAATCTCATGGATGGAGGAGCCTGGTAGGCTACAGTCCATGGGGTCACACAGAGTTGGACACGACTGATGCGATTTAGCCAGAGCAGCAGCAGCAGGGCCTTTGACAGCACTAGTTTTGGGGAGTGAGTAGCTGCCCTGTGGCTCCTTCTGGGCAGTAGGACCTCCTAACTATAGGCGGGAGGGGCCACCCTTTCTCCCACCCTGGCCCCTTGACCTGTAGCGGCCAACACCGTGGCCCACAGGGCTGTCAGTGCCACCAGTATCCTGGGCATTTCACCCACTGCCTACACTTCATCCACCCGGAGCAGGAGACAGACATGAGCTCTGGACCCGCTGCCTCACAAACAGCCCGTCACTTATCAGGAAGAAGGCAGGTGCCTGGGCTGAGCCTCAGTTTCCCCATCTGCTTTCCCCCTTGCCCAGGAGTGGCCAGGACCAAGTAGGGGTGTGCCTGGGCAGAGGAGCTCCAGGCCAGTTGGAGGCCAGGGATGTACTGCCTGGGCCTCAAAGCCTGTGGAGAGGAAGAGCTCTCAGAGTGCAGGAGAGACCCCCCACCCCACCCAGATGGCGATGAGGGCAGGGTGTCCAGAGACGGAGCTGGCTGTGATGTGTGCCGGCTGCCCCCTCCCAGGCTGCATTTGCAAACTCTTCGGAGAAGGCAGTTGGTTCTCCACGGGAGCTATTACCTGCGTTCTGACAGCTAATGACAACAGAAAGCCTGCAACTTGGCCTCCCTCCCTGGGTTTGCCTGGAAGCCTGCGTGGGACTGCCGGGCAGGAGTGGGGGCTGGGCAGGAAGGGGTCTGACGCTGGCTGCATCAGGGCCTAGGGAGGAGCTAGAGTAGGGGTAGCAGCTGGAGTAGGGGTGGGGACTAGAGGGGTGAGAGTACTGAGAAGCACTGACTCTTTTGGAGAACTGGGGGAGGGTCTGACAAGCAAGCTCTGCCTGACAACTCCTCCTTCCCTCCATTCACTCCTTCATTCAACAGAAGCTTACTGAGCAGCTACCACGTGCAGGCCCCATCCTGGGTGCTGGGGGAATCTCAGGAAAGAAACAGACCAAAGTCAGAATACCTGTCCTTGGGACAGGTGACAGTCTCCCTTAGAGTGTGGTTCCCAGACCCCCTTGACCAGGCTTCCTCCCTGGCAGCGCCCCTAACTCCTCCATCTCCGGTTCAGGTCTGCAATTAGTTTATGCCTTATGCAGTAAGGCAGATGCTGGAGCTTTGAAGCCTGAGGAGGGCAACAGGGCCTGTCTGTCCATGGATGTCATGCCTTCCATCTCCCCAGCCCTGAATGAGGCCTGATATAGCCAAAGCTGCTTCAACCTCAGCAGTAGCCCTGATCCCCAGAGCTTACCAGGCACCCCGACTATCTAGGAACCCCTCTGGGATGGCTCTGGCGCCCTACTCCATACAGTCCAAACTTACCTGTCCTGGTCCCTTCCCTTCAGGTGGCCCCTGGCAGTCCATGGGGCTCAAGGGCTTGATGAAACAGTCAAATACACATTCATGATGGAGTCCTCAACCGTGCACGCTGCCCCTTTCTGAAAGCCTCCGAAGCCCTGCTCTTGAAGAGCCCAGAGACAAGTTGGGGGAGGGGCTGGGGTCCTCACATGCACATGGTACCATTTGAGCACTGTGCCTGAGTAACAGAGGCCCCCTGCGATATGCCAAGTGCGACATTGGCATTTTACGTAGATGACCTATTTATGCTCATGAGAACTCTAGGGAGTAGGTTTTGTCCTATCCCCACTTAACTGATGAAGACACTGAGGTGTAGGGAGGTTCCCTGACTTGTCCATGATCCTTCGGTTAGAGGCGGGGAGCTTGCACACAAGCCCAGGGATCTCATTGCGGAGCCCATGCTCCTAAGGCCAACATCGTGCTCTCCTGAGGGGCGGGTTGGCAGCAACAGGGCAAGAAAGCACGTGAGCTCCTCAGTGCTTGCAGGGTGGGGTACTCGGCCAAGGCTCCTAGGTGAGAGAGGATCCTCCTCGAGGGCACACCCTGAGCAGACCCCTGCCTGGGACCTGCTCCCAGGCGGGGCCCCACAGGGTCTCTGCTCTCTCAAGAAGGCTGAACAAAAGAACACAATGTGGATCTGCCACTGGCCCTTCCAGGGTGTGTAGTTTGCTCAGAGATGAAGAGCAAGGGCATTACCAGCAAGGGGAACAGCATAAGCTCAGGCCTGCAGGTGAGGGTGACTGCTGGGGCCTTCCTAGAGAGGAAGAGAAGGCCTGACTTGGTGGGGAGGAGTGCTCAAGACCCACAGGCCAGAGTCTAGTTGAACTGGTTTGGCTGAGGCCAAGGCAGATGCTGACAGTCAGGCCACTAAGCCAGCTGAGTAGCGACCTCGGCTTTGGCCTGACATGGAAAAGAAATGCAAAAAGGCAAAATTGCTTTCTGGGGAGGCCTTACAAATAGCTGTGAAAAGAAGAGAAGCAAAAAGCAAAGGAGAAAAGGAAAGATATAAGCATCTGAATGCAGAGTTCCAAAGAATAGCAAGAAGAGATAAGAAAGCCTTCTTCAGCGATCAATGCAAAGAAATAGAGGAAAACAACAGAATGGGAAAGGCTAGAGAACTCTTCAAGAAAATCAGAGATACCAAGGGAACATTTCATGAAAAGATGGGCTCGATAAAGGACAAAAATGGTATGGACCTAACAGAAGCAGAAGATATTAAGAAGAGGTGGCAAGAATACACAGAGGAACTGTACAAAAAAGATCTTCATGACCTGGATAATCATGATGGTGTGATCACTCATCTAGAGCCAGACATCCTGGAATGTGAAGTCAAGTGGGCCTTAGAAAGCATCACTACGAACAAAGCTAGTGGAGGTGATGGAGTTCCAGTTGAGCTCTTCCAAATCCTGAAAGATGATGCTGTAAAAGTGCTGCACTCAATATGCCAGCAAATTTTCAAAACTCAGCAGTGGCCACAGGACTGGAAAAGGTCAGTTTGCATTCCAATCCCTAAGAAAGGCAATGCCAAAGAATGCTCAAACTACCGCACAATTGCACTCATCTCACATGCTAGTAAAGTAATGCTCAAAATTCTCCAAGCCAGGCTTCAGCAATANGAGCAGCTTTCTGGCATCTTACATATTGCATTGTGCAGGGAACCTCTGTGAGCTGGTTGCTGCCCTCTTAGACTGGGAAAGGGAAATCTGAGGGGAGAGAGACTGTCTCATGATTTCTTTCGTCATGAGCTGAGGGCCTAGACAAGTCACAGTGGCATGTGTTACAGAACACAGGTCATGCATATTTCTGGGGAACTTCCCTTACTTTTAACTCTAACAACACCCTATTCAGCAGGGTTTTATCCCTGTTTTATAGATGAGAAAGATAAGGCTCAAGGACAGCACTTGTCCACAGTCTTTAAAGATGTATTAAATGATGAATCCTGATTGGGACTCAAGCCCAAGTCCAGCATGACTGTCTCACTGGTGGATGGACAGTGTGCTTCAAAACTGCCTAGAATGCATTATTTGCGTGAATGAATGACTGCAGGACTGAATGAACAAAACTTTGGGCTCCCACTCATAAGTATGTAGCTATTTGTGTGGCCATCTTACCAGCTCAGCAGTTTTCTTCCCTTTCACCCTAAATGAAGAGAGATCAAAATTTGTGGAGCTTATTACAAGATCGTGTTGCTATTCTTTCATAATTTCCCTTCTTAATAATGACTTTTGGTTTCAGTTACAAAAGATGAGTAAGTTCTG
Source organism: Neotragus moschatus (assembly GCA_006410615.1). Classification (NCBI taxonomy): domain Eukaryota; kingdom Metazoa; phylum Chordata; class Mammalia; order Artiodactyla; family Bovidae; genus Neotragus; species Neotragus moschatus. Next base: position 1,403,859 of record SJYA01001560.1, on the reverse strand, counting down.
GAGAACTGGTATACAGAAATGTGGCTCCAGTCGACAATCATGTCCTGTGAAATTTCAGTTTTCTACAAGAGGAGATCTTGAAAGTTCTCAACATTAAAAACGAGAAAGGAAAATGGTTAAGGTGTGAATTGACTGCTATGTTGATTGCCTTGGCTGTGGTGAGTATTTTCTACAGTCCATGGGGTCAAAAAGAGTCAGACGCAACTTAGCAACTAAGCGTATATGTGTATCAAGTCATTAGGTTGTATCTTCAATATTTACATTTTTAATTGTCATTTATACCTCAATAAAGCTGGAGGGAAAATGATTTTAAAGAAAGCCTTAATGTATTCAAATATGTTTTATAAGTCAACTTGTAAGAATGACAGAATGTTGATCATGTTCTATCAATGGGCATTATGAATTTTTATTATACTATTTTTTTGGATAGTCCATGCATGTTTAAAATTTTCTGTTGCAAAAAATGAAAACAGAGCTGAAATTTGTAGCAATTACCTCCTTCCTGGTGTTAGCTCTTTCTCACATAATGCAGTCTATAGTCTACATAACCAGACTTCACCTGATTTACAGGCCTCTTAAATCTCTTGCTGAAGTTGGAAGCCTAGTGACTTCCCTTATCAGGCTTCCCCAGACTGTTCTCTCCAGTCCCCACAAATATCTCAGAACCATAATTAGCATCTCCAAACTGTCAAATACACTCAGTCCCTTCAGCTTCTGCTGTCTTTTTTGCTTTTAACTAAGATCTTTTGAAACTTCTTAGCATTCTTTTCTGAACATTAATATGATACTTAGAAGAGATGTTAAAATCCAGCATTGAATTGTACAGAGAAGACTCAACATGAAACCAGGGAACCAGAGCTTTAGATGCTTCACTTATTACTTCACCTTTCTGACCTAACCCATCTAAGGTCTAAAATGGGAAATTGCCACTCTTTGTACTCCCTGTAGGTTTATTGTGAGTCTCATAATTTGTAAATGCACTTTTTTAAAACCTAAAGCAACATACAAATAAAAAGGTTTCCATTCACTGGAATGGAAATTCCATCCATTCCATTCATGTTTAGCTACATGACCACGAGGCCAGGCGTGGAGCTTACAAACACAGAGACGATGTATTACAGTCTATATCTGCATGTGTTTTCTGATCTTAAATGTTCAGTACTATAGCTAAAAGACAATAATAACAAGTGTTGGAGAGGATGTAGAGAAATTGGAGCTCTCATACATTGCTAGTGGGAATGTAACGGGTACAGCCACAAAGTTACCACATAATCCAGCAATTCTACTCCTAGGCAGATAAATGAAGCTCACGTCCACATGAACACTTACATATGGATGCCACAGTGGCACTATTCATAAAAGGAAAAATGAATTGGAGGCAGGGGGATCCAAGGGTACATAAACTGACAAATGGACAAATAAAACATGGTATTATGGGCTATGGAATATTATTTGGCATTTTCTAAAATACTGATGCATGCTATAACATGGATGAACACTAAATATGCTGAGTCAATGCAGCCAGCCATTGAGTCTAGTGAGAATGATGAGAGACCGCATCCAATGAGAGATTCAATCTTGTTGGACTTGATTCATTCCCAAGCAAACCTCAGGGACATATGATGCAAATTTATAACTGTGTGAAAACTGATGTTGAAGCTGAAGCTCCAGTACTTTGGCCACCTCATGCGAAGAGTTGACTCATTGGAAAAGACCCTAATGCTAGGAAGGATTGGGGGCAGGAGGAGAAGGGGACGCCAGAGGATGAGATGGCTAGATGGCATCACCGACTCGATGGACATGGGTTTGGGTAGACTCCGGGAGTTGGTGATCGACAGACAGGCCTGGCAGGCCTGGCAGATCCTGCGATTCACAGGGTCACAAAGAGTTGGACACGACTGAGTGACTGAACTGAACTGAATGGAACTACAAATTATTAAATGATCTACTATCTCTGTCAAATAGTCAAAGCATCAAGCATTAGACCTGCAGCAGATATTAGAGCAGTACTAAAACGGTTCAGCTGAGACAGTGCTGGTCTTCAAGCATCTTTCTATCAAGACAAATGGGACAGATGGGATTCACAATTTAAATACACTCCAGTGAGTAGCCATTGTCTGAATATGGTTAAAATTTCATTGTCACTCCACCTTCCCATAATATATCCACCTCCGTAACCTCGGGAATGGATATGTCATTCAAATCTAGCCAATAATAGTATGCTATGTCTGTGTCCAAAGGGTTTGTCCCAGAGATAAACCAAAGGCCCATGTTAGGCCAACTGGCTTTCTTCCTTGAGGATATTTTTGTTGCTGTTTTTGTTTTTGTTTGTTTATTTTTCCTGGAATTAGAAAGGGGAAAACTTCACTTTCCTTTCTAGTGAGGGAGTTATAAGGACATGACCCATGACTGCTGGTAGCTATGTGCCCCATTTACATGGAGAGGCCCAAAAGAATAAAACAGCTTCCCAGGTGGTACTGGTGTTAAACAAACCACCTGCCAGTGCAGGAGACATAAGAGATGCAGATTCGATCCCTGGGTTGAGCAGATCCCCTGGAGGAAGGTATGACAACCCACTCCAGTATTCTTGCCTGGAGAATCCCATGGACAGAGAAGCCTGGCAGGCAACTGTTGATAGGGTCGCAAAAAGTCAGACATGACTGAAGTGTCTTAGCATGCACACACATGCCTAAAAGAATAAAGCTAGTACCCAAAGGAAAGTGAACAGCTATTTATTAAACACCTACTGTGTGGCAAGACTGATCCAGAAACCAGGGACAGGATAAGTAAAGAGGATGAGTGATGTAAAGGGGAGTCTTGGCATCAGGCCTCCAGGGCTCCTGAGACTAGCAGGATCCCTCCTTGGACGGTGTGACCTGCTGGGGCAGAAACTGCCACGTTCCAGCTCCTATCCTCTAACATTCCTCCAGAATTAAGGCAGCTCATTGTTTTGGGAACTCTATGCTTATAGAGCACATTGGGGCCACATGCAAGACAAGCCAAAACCCCTGGATTCAACCCTCAGCCACTGATCAATGGGGAGTTCATAGATAAATGCCCAGTGCCTTGCCCATCAGTTGAAGCAATTCTCTCTCCCATGGTGACCAAGCAAGAAGGAATCCAGTAGCCCAAGCTGTAACTTGCTTGTTAACACACTCTTTATTGACTTCCTTCCTTATGTATATCACCTCTCCACTCCCTAAATGTATTTTCCTGAGATCACTTCCAAAATAAACTGCTGCTGCTGCTGCTGCTAAGTCGCTTCAGTCATGTCTGACTCTGCGATCCCATAGATGGCAGCCCAACAGGCTCCCCCGTCCCTAGGATTCTCCAGGCAAGAACACTGGAGTGGGTTGCCATGTCCTTCTCCAATGCATGAAAGCGAAAAGTGAAAGTAAAGTCGCTCAGTCATGTCCGACTCTTGGTGGCCCCATGGACTGCAGCCCACTAGGCTCCTCTGTCCATGAGATTTTCCAGGCAAGAGTACTGGAGTGGGGTGCCATTTCCTTCTTCCCAAAATAAACTATTTCCACTCAAATCCTTGTCTCAGGGTCTGCTACTGGGGAACCCAAACCAAGATACCTACCAAAACCGTCCTTCTAATTACTGAGAAATGTCTTCACTCCCTTGCACCCATAGAAGTCCTAACTAATAACACTATAAACCCTGGGTTGTCCAACACATTTGAGGACTTCAAATGCATCTGGTCGAAACTGAGTTGTGCTATATGTATACAATACACAATGGATTTCAAAGATAGTGTAAAAATATTTTTCCCTCATTAATTATTTGTCACATTGATCACATGTTGAAATGATATTATTGTGAACCTACTGGTTTAAAAATATCTTACTAATATCCATTTCACTTGTTCCTTTTTACTTTTTAACATGACTACTACAAAAATTTTAAGTTATAGTTCATGTCATATTTCTGTGGCTGCAAGATAAGGCAGTAGCTTTGGATAAGAAGCAAATGAGAAAGGGTAGTTGGCCTTTGGCCCAAAGCTGGGAGTTTTGGTCAGAAAGCCTGAGATGCCACCTCTTCAAATGAGCCAGTCTGCAAGGGTACATTTAACCCTGTGTCGTGTATCCATGCAAAGTTCAGAATTAAACTATAAGATACAACTTGCTTGTATCCTGTGAGAAATGCCACTCTGTAAACAAAGACCAAATTCTGGGCCAAAAGTTTTCTCCCTTTTACCAAGTGGGGAGTATGTGTGTGTCAGTAATCATTCTTCAGTGTGCAGGTGACTTAAGTCTTTACTCTTTAAACAACAGCCAGACTATTCGAATACACATCTATGTGTCCTATAGGACTGCACCTTTTCTTCGCTGCCATCAGATCACTATTCTTATTTCCATTTTAGACTTTCATCCAGCAACTGACTATCAAGCATTGCCATCCATCTCTGCCTATCAGTCAACTTGTTCAGTTTCCACAGAACAACCATCCCTGTATTGTGATGGCACTTTTTTGTAGATCCATTTGGGTGTTTTATTACACTTCCCTGAATTGTTCAAATAAATGGAAGATGGAAAAAATGAATATGTTAATGTTAGAAATAAAGTAATTAATGTAAACCTGGAGAAAGCATGAAGTAAAAGAAAGGAGGTACCTATTCAGTCTGTTTTGCATGCATATTAGAAGTAATGGTTCATTATATGTTTAACTTTGAAGGAAGAGAAACAAATTTTTTAAACCTGTAATATACGTATAACAGGTTTATTCATAATTATCAATTACCAAAATTTAATTAATTACCAAAAGCTGGAAGCAACCAAGATGTCCTTCAATAGGTGAATGGATAATTAACCTATTTCATTCAGACAATGGAGAATTATTCAACACTTAAAAAAAAAAATGTGCTACCAACCCATGAAACAACGTGGAGGAAATGTAAATGCTCATTACTAACTGAAAGTAGTCAGTCTGAAAAGGCTGCTGCTGCTGCTAAGTCGCTTCAGTCGTGTCAGACTCTGTGTGACCCCATAGACGGCAGCCCACCAGGCTCCCCCGTTCCTGGGATTCTCCAGGCAAGAACACCGGAGGGGGTTACCATTTCCTTCTCCGATGCATGAAAGTGAAAAGTGAAAGTGAAGTCGCTCAGTCGTGTCCAACTCTTAGTGATCCCTTGGACTGTAACCCACCAGGCTCCTCCGTCCATGGGGTTTTCCAGGCAAGAGTGCTGGAGGGGGCTGCCATCGCCTTCTCCCTGGAAAGGCTACATACTGCATAATGCTAACTGTATGACAAAAAGGCAAACCATGGAGACAGTAAAACGATCCGTGGTTGCCAGAGAGTGGAGATGGGAGTAAGGGATGAATAGGTGGAGCACAGAAGATTTTTAGGGCAATGGAAATACTCTGAATGATACCATGATGATGGAAATGTCATACATTTGTCTAAACTCACAGAATGTACACCAGGAGTGAATCCTAATGTAAACTATGGACTTTGGGTGACTATGATGTGTCTGTCTAGATCAGTCAGTTGTAGCAAATTATCATCTGGTGAGGGACGTTGGTAGTGGAGAAGCCATGGAGTGTGAGGACAGGGGGTATATGAGAAACCTCTGTAATTGCCGCCCCCAAAAGTAAAAAAGTCAATGAAATACTGATAAGATATTGATGAAGATTATATATCCAAATGGTGAAATGTTAAATAGAGAGGTTTGTTTTTTCTTTAAGTTATAGACTGAGATTCCATAGTACTAGTATGCAGGTCAAGAAGCAACAGTTAGAACTGGACATGAAACAACAGACTGGTTCCAAATAGGAAAAGGAGTATGTCAAGGCTATACATTGTCACCCTACTTATTTAACTTATATGCAGAGTACATCATGAGAAACGCTGGGCTGGAGGAAGTACAAGCTAGAATCAAGATTGCCAGGAGAAATATCAATAACCTCAGATATGCANGCAGAATACATCATGAGAAACACTGGACTGGAAGAAACACAAGCTGGAATCAAGATTGCTGGGAAAAATATCAATAACCTCAGATATGCAGATGACACCACCCTTATGGCAGAAAGTGAAGAGGAACTAAAGAGCCTCTTGATGAAAGTGAAAGAGGAGAGTGAAAAAGTTGGCTTAAAACTCAACATTCAGAAAACTAAGATCATGGCATCCAGTCCCATCACTTCATGGGAAATAGACGGGGAAACAGTGGAAACAGTGTCAGACTTGATTTTGGGGGGCTCCAAAATCACTGCAGATGGTGACTGCAGCCATGAAATTAAAAGATGCTTACTCCTTGGAAGGAAAGTTACGACCGACCTAGATAGCACATTCAAAAGCAGAGACATTACTTTGCCGACTAAGGTCCGTCTAGTCAAGGCTATGGTTTTTGCAGTGGTCATGTATGGATGCGAGAGTTGGACTGTAAAAAAGGCTGAGCGCCGAAGAATTGATGCTTTTGAACTGTGGTGTTGGAGAAGACTCTTGAGAGTCCCTTGGACTGCAAGGAGATCCAACCAGTCCATTCTGAAGGAGATCGGCCCTGGGATTTCTTTGGAAGGAATGATGCTGAAGCTGAAGCTCCAGTACTTTGGCCACCTCATGAGAAGAGTTGACTCATTGGAAAAGACTCTGATGCTGGGAGGGATTGGGGGCAGGAGGAGAAGGGGATGACCTAGGATGAGATGGCTGGATGGCATCACTGACTCGATGGGCATGAGTCTGAGTGAACTCCAGGAGTTGGTGATGGACAGGGAGGCCTAGCGTGCTGCGATTTATGGGGTTGCAAAGAGTCGGACACGACTGAGGGACTGAACTGAACTGAACTGAGTCCATAGACCTGAGAATATGGGAACAGCTGGGCTAACAGAACATTTCGAGATCAGGTGGCCCAACACATCTTGTGCTCCTGGGAAATAGGAGGCCCGGGATGGAAGGGCAGCTTGCAGGCCATCCTACCTCCTTCTGCTGGTATGTGGCGGTCCCAGGGGAACAGCAGGCAGGAAACACTGTCTGAGGTTTCCAACCATCCAGGAGGAAGCCTGGAAAGATAAATCCTTGGCAGAGAGGCATAAACTAAGGCCTAAAAAGGACAGAGGCAGACCTCCTGGCCCCTGACAGCCTGCTTTGGCCCCTGACGGCCTGCTTTGGCCCCTTGTAGGCCAGACTCTTATTTTCAGTCCACATCTTGGCTCAGCAGCCCTGGCACCAGGGATGACCTCCCTGTTCCTTTCTGTCTCTCCAAATGTCCCTTGGATTGGCTGGACCTTTATCTGTGGTTGGACACAGCCCCAGGCTCTACTTTCTCCAAGAATTCTCCCAAGATCGCCGCCACCTGCCAACCTCTCACTTCCTTGAGTGGCTTTTAGCCTGAGTCTGTTCTGCTGAAAGGAATGGGATGGTGTGAAATAAGGATTTCTTCCTCTGTCCTTCCACAGGCCTGTGCTCCTCCCCTGCTATGCCCTGAACTCTCTGAGGTGATGAGTTTATCATAGGCTGATCTTCTTCCTCCCCTATCCCCCCCCTCTCCCTGAGCAGTCATGCTGGAGAGGAGAAGTCCATCAAGCCCTGGTCTTCAGAAAAAGCCAAAGCAGGGCCCCTTGGCTCCATCCTGCCTGCCCTCATCACCTGCATGGCAGAGAGATGGCCTCTGCTCCTGCAGTGGGACCACTAGGCTTTAGGCATGAGATTAGGTGACTTTAACCTCCATTTCACTCACTCCCCAGACCAGCCCCCTCCCCAGCCCTTCATGGATCACTTCAGGGTCAGACAGGCACATGTGGCTATTAGCCCAGAGTCTGTAACACAGCCCTACCAGGGCTCATCCAGTTTCTCTTACATGCCTCCAGCGACAGGCTGCTCACTACTTGTAGCATCACTCCATATCTCACCTGGGCTGGTCAGAATCTGTGTCTCTTTAAGTCAGCAGTGCCTGGTGCCAGAGATTGTGACACCAGGTCCAAAGCTGAGCAGAATAAAGGCTGGAGAACTCATTGTTGGCACATAGAAACAGGACCAGCCTTTGCTCTCCTCCCTGGCTCTTGAGCCTTTTGTCTGGGCAGCATCACATCACCCGTCTGCCCTCCCTCCCTCCTTGCTCTGCGTGATTTTCTTCTCCTTCTCCCCTCACTTCCTTGTATCTAAGGATTGCATGAGTCATTTCAGTTTGAGCTGCCAGATGTCGAATGCAGTTGGGCTCAGAGTGGAAGCCAGTTTTTTCCCTTTACTCAAAGAGTCCAGGGCTGATGGAAGCCCCCAACATCGTCATCCTGGATTTTTTACAAGGGTTGGCATGGTTGTGCCAGCCAGCGCTACATCTCCAGGGTTCTGACCAGTGCCTCCTCCATTGCCAGCTTGGATTCTCCTGCTGGCCCGGGGCAGGGGGCCAGGCCAGCCTGTGCTGTCTAGAGCACACTCAGGGCCAGCGCCATCCCCCAGCCCCTCAGGCACAGCTGATCTGAGAGGAGCCAGGGCCCGGGGCCCACCCCCACTCCCACCGGGGAGTTTTCAGCGAGAGCCTCCTATGCACCAGCTCCATGCTGGTGCTGTGGGGGAGACAGGAAGAAATAAAGCAGGCCCTCGCCTTCAAGGAACTGGCAGGCTGTTTAGGGAGACAAAATTCATACAAACAGTGGTTCATGTTTTTCAGTCTGAATTGCGCCTCTTTCTTCCACACAATCTCATTTAGGTCTCACAGCTCTTCAGCGTGGTATTATTATCCTCGCTTGACAGACAGGAAGAACGGGGCTGGGGAGGTTAAGTGACTCATCCAAGGTCACATGGATGGTGGTGGTGGTGGAGCTGAACCTCAGTCTCTTCCATCCATTGGGCCCCCATCCTCACTATGTGGTCAGGTTGGAGGGGACACAGGGACAAGTTGCCGGACAAGAGGCCCCACTGTCCTCTTTCCCACAGCTGAGACTGGGCTCTGCTCCTTTGCCATGAGGAGCTATCTGTCTTGAGCAATTCTTTTTTTTTTTTTTTTTTTTTTAATATTTATTTATTTAGTTTTGGCTGCTGTTGGGTCTCAGTTGTGATACCCGGGATCTTCCTTGCAGTGCACAGACTCTCTAGTGGTGTGCGAGGTCCTGAGTGCATGGGTTCTGGACTTTGTGGCATGCAGGTTTTCTGGTTGTGGTGCCCAGGCTTTGTTGCCCCATGGCATGTGGAATCTTAGTTCTCTGATCGGGAATTGAATCTGCTTCCCCTGCATTGGAAGGCAGATTTTTAACCCCTGGACCACCAGAGAAGTTCCTGTCTTGAGCAATTCTAGAGGTGCTTGGCAGGCCAGAGAGATTATATGTTGGGGAGTATGGAAGTGGGAGTTAGAGAGGCCTTCTTAGTTTGAGTTTCCTTGAAAGCAAAATTTTGGAGACCAGGACTTGGGTGCCTGCGGTGTATTTGGGCGGGAGTGTCAGGAAGCAGGAAAGAGGGGGTGGGGTGATAGAGGGGGAAGGCAGGAAAGATGCTATCTAGGAGCATTAGCAGACAAGCCAAGGTACGGGCTGGGCTGTGCTCCCTAAGGCCTCGCCAACTGTTTGCCCAGTGATGGAAGGCTGGAACACTTGTCTACTGGGTCCCATCCCCCATGGGTAGCGGGGTGCCCCAGAAGGGTGTTCACTCCTCTGCTCACCTGGATAGTGCTTGCTCATGAGCCCAGCAGGCTCTTAGGCCACGAGAAAGAAAGCAGAAAGATCGGCAGCAAATCCTCGAGGTGGACGCTGAGCTGGCGTAGAACTGTCCCTTCCTCTGGCCAAGCCAGAATTGGCCTCTGCTACAGGGGGTTAGGTGAGTTCAGTGTGTGTGTGCGCTAAGCCACTTAGTCGCGTCTGCCTTTGTGACCCCATGGACTGTAGCTCACCAGGCTCCTCTGTCCATGGGATTCTCCAGGCAACAATACTGGAGGGGGTTGCATGGCTTTAGAATCACAAAATTCTGGACACTACTGCTGCCATAGAAACCCCAGCTCAGTGATCCAGAGGGTGGGCTCTATGGAGCAGTTCCTGGCAGGTGCCCAGCCGGGTGCCCTGGAGTGCAGTGGAGAGCGAAGATAAAAGTCAGAGGAGGAGGGGAAGGACAAGACGTCTACACACGCTTGATTCATTTTGCTTGTGGTCAGCCTCAGTTGCCCACATACCCTTCTTTCTCAAGAGTGAGGGAAGCTGCACTGGAAGGATTAGCACGGTGATGACCCAGATGATGCCCTTGGCTGCCAAAGGTTGACTCTGGGCCCCTGGGCTCACAGGCCCTCCAAGGGAGTGAGATGTAAAGGGAGAGCCACCCCTTCCTAGCTGACTGGGGCCTCTGGCTCATAAAACCCTGGGTTCTCTCTTCCTACCCCCACCCTTCCTCTTCCACTTGATTACTTATCGCTAGAATGAAGTGGTTTCAAGTTGCCAAGTGTTTGGGGGAAAATATCCCTTGTAAGACACATTCCCTCTATAAACTCGTATTGTGTTTTTGATTGTCTCCCATAAAGGAAGAGATGTATCTTCCAGGTTGTGTTTACAACTGCGTAGCTGGAAAAAAAAAAAATCAATTCTCTAACTTTCCATTTTTTTTTCTACCCAACTTCCCCCAGCAGGCTTTCTGCTGGGCCAACAGGCTACTGCCCAGAGCTCAAGGCTGGCGGTTCCTCTGCTTCATGCAGGCAGCTGGGAGGAGACACAGCCTCAAGCTGGCTGCTGGCCTGCCCTAGACTGGCACAGGAGGGTTCTCATCTCGGCCTGCCTCCCAAGTCAAGTCGGCTCCGGAAGGCAGAAGTTGGCTAGAGAATCTGGTAGGCCATCCAGGCAGAGGGGAGGCTAGCGGGCAGGGAAACAGAGGTTGTCCCTGCCTGAACCAGCACTCTCTCCCAGGCTCAGTGCAGCCTCCGATGGGGGCGGCAAGGTCTTCTCCCCTCCAGCCTCAAATGCTTCCACCTCCTATGAGAAGCCCTCCAGATTGCACAGGATAAATGGAACTCCTCGATCTGTTAGCTGCCTTGCTGGAGCCTCCACCTAGCTTGTCTTCTGTCTGCTGTGGGGTTGTTTCAAGTCACGGTCACCCGATAGTTTAGAGCAAAGTTCCCCCATCAGAACATTCTGGTTTGAATCCTAGTTCTTCCCTTCCTCACTGTCTGACATTGAGCAAGTGACTTACCCTTTCAGAGTCTCAATTTTCCCAAATGTCAAGTCCTATTTTAAGGATTCAAACAGACCACCTGATTGAAAACTGAACCCCCTTCCCTGCTTTATTTTTCTCCACTGTGCCTACCACCATCCTATACTTCATTCTGTTTAAGATTTGTCTGGCCTCACTCGAATGGAAGCTCCAGGAGGGCAGGGGTTCCTGTTTCTTCACTGCCATGTGCTAGGCTCAGAGATGAGGTGCCATGGAGCTGGGCGGGAGGACAGGCCTGAGGAAGGACGAACACGTAGCCTTGAGACTGTGCACGGAGAAGGTTGTCTCTGTCCTCTAGCCTTTCTGGAGTCTCTGGTGGGGCAATCTGATGCGACCCCATGGACTAAAGTAGGCCAGGCTTCCCTGTCCTTCACTGTCTCCTGGAGTTGGCTCAAACTCATGCCCATTGAGTCAAGGCACGTGACTTGATGCTCTGGTTCTATGAGGTGGAGCAGGAAGGCAGAGGCTTTAATGATTGGCAGACATGGCTTGATTTCCAGAAAGTGACCTTGGGCCAAACTCAGCCTCCTTCAGTCTCACTTTTGAGGTCTATAGCCTGGGTGTAAGTGGAGATTGTGAACAGAAAGGGAGGTCTCTGGTGGGCTGTGCCCTCCCTGTCAGCCCCTTGACTTGCCAGAAGGCCTGGAAATCACCCATCACACACCTCTACCTTTCTTCAACCTGCTTCTCACCCTTTATTTTGTCTGCTTCTCATGGCACATCAGTGAGAAAGCCCCCAGGAGTTATCATCCTCATTAAAAAAATTTTTTTCCCAAGCAGTCTGTGGAATCCCAATTCCCCAACCAAGGATCGAACCCGCATTCCCTGCACTGGGAGCTCACAGTCTTAACCACTGGACTGCCAGGGAAGTCCCTCTTTTTTTAAAAAAAAAAAAAAAAAAAAAAAAAGCTCATTTTAAAGATGAAAAAACTGAGGCCAGTAGGCAAAACCGTGCCCCAGGGTCCCCCAGAGCCTGAGGCCAGACAGACCAGGTCTCCTGCCTGCCAGGCCAGCCCCAGCACAAGCTCTGAGGGTCGTGAGGGCTGAAGCAGGGTCCTGGGGTCTGCCCTGCTGCCAGCCTCCTTCCTGGCCTCACTAGGGGACTGCCGTCTCTTCTCCTTCTGCTTTTAATTGCTTGGAAACAGAGCTGACGGCAGTGGGAACAGCTCAGCCGCTGCTGGTCTCATGACTGGAGGCTTTTGTTTGTTCACAGAATCATATTTTTACACTCTGGCTTCTGCTAATTTATGCCGCAGACAGAGCTATCCCTTGCTGAAGATGGGGTTTGGGGGAGCAGGGAGTCAATTCCCAGGTTTATTTAGTCATCTTGGAGCCTATTAGAAGCTAAGCACAGAATAAATTAACAACAAAAAAAGTAATAATAGTCGGGCTCAGTGTTTATTTCCTGTCAGTTCCCTCCTCCAGTGGGCTAGGCATGTTCCCTTTGCACATCTTTAGTGTGTCCACGGAGGGAAGCTTCGCTGGGAAAATGAAATGACTCCTCATTTAAGATGGAGTAATCAGCCTGCGCTGTTGCTGCTCAGCACTTATGGAGGCTCACCCTAGGTCAGCTCCAAGGGGCGAGCCCTCCAACACACACACACATACACACACACAAACCATAGACCAGTACATCTTTGAGTGTGACTTGAATTTCGGAGTGTCAATATCCCGTGGGTGTTGGGGCTCAACTGGGAGCAATCAGGGAGTGCTTCCTAGAGGGAAGAACCTGAGTATCTGAGAACGGCAAGGGAGAGATCTGAGTCTGACCCCTAATGGGCCCTAGACAGCACTGCTTTGAAGAAGTTGTCGCTGTTCAGTCTCTCAGTCATGTCCAACTCTTTGCAACCCCATGGACTGCAGCACACCAGGCTTCCCTGTCCCTCACTATCTCCTGGTGTTTGCTCAGACTCATGTCCATTGGGTTGATGATGCCATTCAACTATCTCCTCTGTTGCCCTCTTTTCCTCCTGCCCTCAATCTTTGAGAGAAGGAAGTGGGGGAAAAGACGAGTGAGTGGACTAGAGACCCATTTTGGAAGCTTAAATGATTGCAAAATCCTCTTGCGGTGGACTCTGTTCCTCAAGTAAGGTTTAGGGCAAAAACACTTTGCACCCATTATAAATAAACCAAGGGCTGGAGCTCAGAGGGTGTGGGAGGAGACCCTTAGCTCCAGAAAGCCCTGGTAACAAGAGAGAAGAGTCTCTTAATTAGTGAATGAGCCAGAAAGGGCCTGAGTAAGGCATATTAAGATCAAGCTCAGGAATACAAGGTTAGAAGAATACAGAAAGGGGCAGAGAAAGGGTGAGGGAACCAGCCCTGTTCTCAGTGCTGGCACATGGAAGGCCTTAACACATGCTTGTTCTTGGCTCCACCTTTACCTCTTGTGGCAAAAGTGGCTGCCTTGTCACCCTCCATGCACACCAGGACCACTTTTTATGGGTGCCTGAACCCAGAAATGTGTTGATTTCATCCACAGTGCACCCATCCTCCCACCCAGCACGCTCGCATACATCATTCACTCACCCTACTCATCCATCCACCCACTGACTTATCCGCCATCCATCCACCCATTCTCCTACACCCAGCTACCCATTCTAGCCAGCTACCTACACAGTGGAGAGGCAGACAGTGAGTAGAGCAGAGGCTCCTCACCAGCAACCTGGGTGGCACCCTGGAGACTTCTTCAGTGGCATTTCCGAGGGCCTAACTGCAAGCCTCGGAGCCACAGGAATCTGCTTTGGTGAGCTGGGTGCTAAGGAGATTCATCTCTCTGTGACAGACTTACATTTACCAAGCTCACAGGGACTGATATTTATATACACACCCTGATGCCAACTTATTAATTTATAATAAGAAATGCTACTCAAGTGGAGCGGATGTTTGACTTGGCAGAACAGAGTTTCTCCCAGCAGGAAAGTAACGGGAGAAGTCAGATTATCATAAAAAATTCTGGGTTGGTAATTCATAGTGAGAAATCAAATTTTTGAGGGGTCTGTGTACTCATGAACTCCCAGATCTGTCTTCTTTCTCTGAAAGCAAGTTAGAAGGTGTCAGAAGTTCCCTCGGTGAATCTGAATTAGAGAGTTGGGGGGGTTGGCTGTGTGACTTGCTGTTTAACAGCTTGAGGTTTCTTCCCCACCCTGGCACCTGATCTGTCTTGGGCACCTTTTACCCCAGGGGTCAGCAAACTATGGCCCTCAGGCCAAACATCACCTGTTTTCTATGTCCCAAGAGCGAAGAATGAATTTTACATTTCTAGTTCTAACAAACCTAGAAATGAAGTGAAGTCGCTCAGTCGTGTCTGACTCTTTGCGACTATAGCCTATCAGGCTCCTCCGTCCATGGGATTTTCCAGGCAAGAGTACTGGAATGCGTTGCCATTTCCTTCTCCAGGGGATCTTCCCTACCCAGGGATCGAAACTGGGTCTCCCACATTGTGAGCAGACGCTTTATCCTCTAAGCCACCAGGGAAGCCCAACAAACCTAGACAACATATTAAAAAACAGAGACATCCCTTTGTCAACAAATATCTGTCGAGTCAAAGCTATGGGTTTATCCAGTAGTCACGTATGGATATGAGAGTTGGACCATAAAGAAGGCTGAGTGACAAAGAATTGATGCTTTTGAACTGTGGTGCTGGAGAAGACTCTTAAGGGTCCCTTAGACTGCAAGGAGATCAAATCAGTCAGTCCTAAAGGAAATCAACCCTGAATACTCATTAGAAGGACTGATGCTGAAGCTCTAATACTTTGGCCACCTGATGCCAAGACTGACTCACTGGAAAAGACTCTGATGCTGGGAAAGATTGAGGGCAGGAGGAGAAGGGGATGACAAAGGAAGAGATGGTTAGATGGTCTCATCAGCTCAATGGACATGAATTTGAGCAAACTCCAGGAGATAGTGAAGGACAGGGAAGCCTGGCATGTAGTAGTCCATGGGGTCGCAAAGAGTTGGACATGACTGAGCAACTGAACAACAGGGAAAGACGAATGATATTTTGTGAAATGTGAAAATCATTTGAAATTCAAATTTCAACACCCCACAAATGCAGTTTTAATGAAACACGGGCCATTCATTCATTACCAATGACCTATGGCTCCTTCTGTGTTATAGCCACAGAGCTGAGTAGTTGCCACCAAGACTGGATAACCTGCAAAGCCTAAACTATTTATTACATGATCAATAATAGGAGAAGTTTCTGACCTGTGCTCTAGACCAGTCCCTCACCTTTCTATGGGCCTTGGTCTTTTTACTGAGCTGCTGTCACTCTCCTCTTGACCTGAGATTGTTTAGAGACCTTCTGGATCATGGGCGCTGCCAAGCTGACCAATCATGAACTTTTAGGTAATCTCTCAGTTCCCATGCACGCACGAGCATGTCATAACCACCTTGTAAGGATATCAGCCTAGCCCCCAGTGGGCTCATCAGCACCTCCATGCTGGGATAATGCAAAACAGTTGTTTTCATCTTTCTGTTCACCAGCTCTCTGTTCTCCCATTCACCCCCCAGTCTCCCTCCCATCATGCCTTCATTGACCAAGCCAGTCTCGTTTGCCCACCCATGGTGGCGCCTACCTTTCCATCTCTCGAGCATCCAACCATCCATCGACTTAGCCCCTGGCCCAGTCAGGCAGGTGTGACTGTGTGCATGTGTGTGCCTGTGCATGGACATGTGTGTGTGCACACGTATGCACATGTGTGTGTGTATAGTGGGTGACTTCACAATTCAACAAACTCCCAGCTAAGTTTGAGACTTTAATCAGAGGCAAAAGGCTGGTGAGAAAGTCACATTCCTACAGGTCAGGGTTCAGGTGCCCTGAGCTGGGTTGACTGTCTCCAGTGAGAATTTCCTCTGATTGAGAACAAATAGCACAACTTCGCCCCTGTGGCCTTCCCTCTGCTTCAAGGCTGTGTGAAGTGTCGTCTGGAGTTCTTAAGAGGCATCTGTGTGGGAGAGAGAGGGGAAAAAGGAAAAGAGGAGGTGAGGGAGGGGAGAGGAAACAGAGACAGAACAAGAAGGAGGGCGGGCGGGGGGAGGAGAGAGGGCTGCCCTGTGGGAAGCGCTCAGATGCCGTGGCTCAGGGCCCACTGATTCATTCTTCCCGGCTCCTTTGTCCTGGACCGGGGTGGTGTGGGCGGGCTAGTCTGGGAGTGGCCAGGGGCTGTATGGGCACAGCTGGGTGCTCAGGCAGCCAGCGTCCTGGGCTCTGTCTCTCTTTACTGCTTGCCCAGCTGGGGACTTGGGTTTCTGCCTCCTTCTGCTGGCCTGGGGAGGATCTGTACAGTATTCAGCCTGAGTTTCGGGAACACTCAGGATGACAGACCCTCAGAGACAGGAGTAAAGAGGCGCTGTCTGCAGTCAGCACAGTCCCAGTGACAGCTCCAATCTGGCTCAGTGGGAACATGTTGGCCTCGGGTACCAGAGGCTGGGTAGTGCAGATCACACAGAGTGGGAGTTGAAACCCAGTTTCTGAGGCTTCAGCTCTGGGCTCTGTTCCCCTGCTTCAAACTGCCAGGAGGAAACACACCTGTGTGTCAGCCCGGCTTGCAGAGGCCAAGGGCAGAAGACTGTAATCAAATAAACAAAGCAGAGAGAAAAATATTTAAAACGAGATGTTTTAAACACACAATAACTGCCTTTTCTGCTACTGGCAGAGACCTTTAAAGCTGGGGGTATCTGCCTCTGCACTGTATGGATCGAGAAGCCAAGGCTTCAGGTGACAAGAGCTAAGTGGCGTGGCCAGCATGGATCTCAACTCTAGAACTTCTGCCTTCAGGGAGGCAGCATCACGGAACAGTGATGGCCCTGGGCTCTTATGTCGGAAAGGCACGGTTTCAAGGCCCACCTCCTCTCCAGATGGTGTGAGGCTCAATGTCCCGTGTAAAAGGTTATGCTGGGAAGAGAACTGAGCTCACGGGCTTTTTGAGGAATAAGAGAGGTGCTCTTTGTAAAGTGCCTGGTGCCTAGCAGGTGCATAGTATGTTAACTTTTAGACAGTGGCTACTGGAAATAGAGATGCAGATGTACAGAGCAGACTTGTGGACGCTGGGAGTGAGGGAAGGAGGGGTGGGGTGAGCTGAGAGAGGAGCAAAGACATGCGCACTGCCGTGTGTGCCTCAGAGCTGCTGGGAAGCTGCTGCCCAGCACAGGGGGCTCAGCCCAGCGCTCTGTGATGACAGAGGAGTGGGACTGGGAGTCGGTGGGAGGGAGGCTTCAGAGGGAGGGGATATATGTATATACATAGCTGATTCGTTGTTGTACAGCAGAACATGACACAACACTGTAAAGCAATTATACTCCAATCAAAAAATAAAGTCAAATAAAAATAAAAAGTAGCTACTGTGCTGGGGTTAGAGAATTGAACAAAATCCTCTCTACAGGGAAACCCCAGTTAGATGGGGAAGACGACAGACTCATAATTCAGAGGAACCAGCGCAGTTCAAGATGTGGGCACTGCGGGCAAGGGGATCAGATGGCTTCCCAGACATAGCAGATACACCGATCCCCGAAGAGCTCCTGTCTATCAGGTGGGCAAGGGCAGAGGAAGAGATGTCAGACAGAGGGCCCAGCAGGGCAAAGACAGAGAAGGACGAGATCCTCTCTGGAGTGAGGTTGCTTACTGAGGGTTTTCCCTGCTAATGAAAGGTCCCCAGTGGGTCTCCCACTGCCCAGGGCTCCTCATCACTCTCCTTCCAGCGTGAGCTCTGGGAAAGTAAACAGGCTGAGTATTTGCTGAAGCCAAACACCATTTTGCTTCAGCAAATTTTCTGAGGGAAAGAAATAATTCTGTAATGAGGTCCCAAGTTATACAGACTTGGCGTTGGCATTTGGAATTATGTGGCTCCACTCTTCACCAGGAGGGATAGAAATAGGATAGGAAGACAAAGGGGATTAGCCCAGATACGTATATCAGGAGGGTCCTGCACCATCTCCCCTTCCAGGAAGCCTCCCCAGCTTTCACCCTCATAGGCATCACATAGACACTCTCCCAACCAGCAATTTCACGCTCATCTCCGAGCACTCATCTCCAAGCTCAAGTACACACACACCTCGGAGCACATGAGACTCACAGACTGTTGCCACAAGCCTTTGCTTCTACTCATGCTCTCTCACACACACACACACACACACATGCAGGACAGCTCAGGGTGTTTCTCCAAGCCATTGTTGCATCTCGTAACATTTTAGATGCTGACAGCCAGAAGATTGGAGGGCTCTAGGCTAAGAGTGACCCCAGCCTGCTAGTTGCCACTGTCTGTATCCCTTCAGGGTGGGAGGGCAGGCGGATGCCCCTCCCCACCCCGGGCCATTCACTGAGTCCAGAGGAACAGGTAGGGCATCCACTCTGATCCTGACTCACTCAGAGAGTCAGGTGGGAGACTTCCCTGGTGCTCCAGTGGTTAAGAATCCACCTGGCAATGCAGGGGACATCGGTTCAACCCCTGGTCTGGGACGATTCCACAATGAGAAGCCCTTGCACAACCATGAAGGGTAGCCCCTGCTCGTCGCAACTATAGAACGCAGCAACAAAGACCCAGTGCAGACAAAAGTAAGAAAAATAAATAAAAGTAAAAAGCATGAAGTGGAGTGCCCAGGTCCGCTCTGTGGCTGGAGCCCAGAAGAGGCCCCGTGGCAGGCGGTGGAGTCCAGTGTATCTGGCTCAGAAGGGCCCAAAGACTAAATAATGTCACTGCCGGGTTCTTGGAGATGTAATTGGGCCTGACGGTCCTTGACTAATCTGTATCTGTCTTCCTAAAACCTCTGTCATGCTACCCTCTGCCTGCCCAGCCGCCCACAGCCCATGGCACTCTCTCAGCCGAGGCACACTCACAGAAGGGCAGGGGCAGAGACCTAGTTTCAGAGCCAGGGCAAGGCCTCCCATTCAGATGCAGGGATCCAGACAGGCTCGTTTCCAGAATTAAATTTGGGAAATCTGGCCTCTGTCTCTGCCCGTCTTCCTGCCTCTCCTGTCTTTCTTAGAAAATTTCGCCAGTGGTGTACATCTCCCTGCTCTGGGGCCAGAAAGGAGGGGTATCATCCATTGGGCAGGTGCTAACTTGTACTTACAACCTGTCACCTCCCAGAGCAGGCCGTGCCCAGTCTGCTAAGATGTGCTGGCTATTTTTATGGGTGAAGGTGTGATGTCACAGGTACAGGGGCTTCCTGGCTCCCAGGGAGATGACGCCATGCTTGCTTAGCTCTAATGGCCTCCATCCACACTGATCTCCAGGGTTGCTAACAGCCACTTCTTCCCACTGCTGGCCTGTCCTGTGGGGGAGGGGAGTCCAAGCATATCCTGACACCCCAGTGTGCCTAGATCTGCTAGGGTGCTCCAGGGACGGAGTGCACCACAAGAGGGAACCTGGACCAATCAGGAAGATGAGTCTTCCCCACAGATGCTCAACTCTGAGTGCCGCAGGGATTCTGAGATGAGGAGTGTCCATAATGGTTCCGTGGTCAGCAGAGCCTTAGGATGGGGAGGATTTGGACAAGAGGAAGGGGGATCCTAGGTAGGGGATGGTGCGAACTTAGGTGCCAGGATAACAGCTAACACTTCCTGACAGTTTACTTACTGCGTGTCAGGCTTTGCTCTAAGTGGTTTCGCATGGCTGAATCTATTTAACCCTCAGGGCGAATAAGGCACAGAGAAGTTAAATAACTTGCCCAAAGTCACATAGCTAGTGACGGACAAGGTTGGGATTTGAATCCAGACAGTCTAGTTCCGACCATGCTCATAACCGCTCTGCTGTGTGTGAAGTTACTTGAGTGGAGGGAGGGTTTGGGCAGCAGGAGTTGGGGAGATTGGGGTGTAGGGGAGGAGCTGTTAAGGGACTTAAATGCCAGAGAGGTTTGAGAGGTGACCTGAGAGGTGAGAGGGAACCAAGAGAAGTGACAGCCTCTGTGTGTCCTCTTTTCCACCAGTGCCACCCCCTGCTTCTGACTCCTGCCAGTTCAGAAGGGCAGGGAATGTTGAAGACGACCTAAGATCCTCATTGCTTTGTCTGCCCAGCCCTCTCCCTGCTTCTCAGGGAGCTATCATCACAGAACCGCCCCCCTCCACACACACACAACAGAATTCCCACCTTTAACACCACTTCCCACCCAAGGGGCCGGGTACAAGACCAAAGTCTGGCCAGTCAGCATTCTCTCCTGGGATCTGAAAATTTACAGCCCAAGAAAGAGAGCTCTGTCTTTCTTCCAGGAGCGCTCTGCAGAGGGAACTCTGGAGCAGCCTGTGGGCAAGGGTCCAGCTGTAGAGAAGTCTAGCCTGGGAAAAGGAGGCCAGCATCCTTGACCAGCAGAGAGCAGAGGCCAAGAAGAGGACCTGAGGTGTAGGAGCCTCGCGTCCAGTATCCCCCAAGCAGCCAGCTCCCCGGCCTTCCCCAACATTGGATTTTGTGATCCAGTAACATCTCTGTTGTGCCTAACTGACTCAGACTGGGTTTCCATCATTTGTCACTAGGAGGGCCCTAAACAGATATTGTCTCTGAGACTCTGGAGGAGAGGGGAACGTTGAAGTCTCCATGCAGAACTTGGGGGACCACTGCAACTTCCCTGGTGGTCCAGTGGCTGAGACTCTGCCTTCCAGCACAGGGGTTATGGTTTCGATCCCTGGCCAGGGGACTAAGGTCCTACATACTGCAACAAAAAATTTAAAAAAAGAACTGAGGGGGCCCTGATGGGCACTCCTTCATCTCTCCCAAGATGGGGGCCCACTAGGCATGCTCTGCTCCAAGTCTGGCCTGGGTGATGCTGGGGTCAGGGAAGAACAGTCTCAGCCTTATAGAGAGAGACAGACCTGTGGACAGTGAGCACCAGACCCAGCAGAACGGAGACCATACTGTGTAGACACACCACCCCTAACCATGGAAGCCGGAGCCAAGCCCCTGTGCCCTGCCCCAAGCTATCTACATACAAACTGTTAAGGAAGGAGGATAAGACAAGACCTGAGGCCCAGAGTCCACTGGCCTGGACTGCTTGCCAGGAGGCTATACCTGTCCGTGCCCCAAGGAGGAGCCTGGTCCATCTCTGAATGTATGTGTCAGCCTGGGTGAGGCATAGCAGAGTTTCCTGGTCTTCCCCTTGTATTAGGCCTGCCTCCAGGTTGGTTAGGGAAGTTCTTGAAAAAATAGCAGCACCACAGTGAAACCTCAGCACAGAATCATGGTAACAGATATTCCTTTCTGTCCCGGTTCCAGCAGGTCACCCTCTGGGCCCTGTATCCCAGGTGTCTGTGCTATGTCGATGGCCGCCTGCTCCAAGCCAAGGGGGCTGCCTGTTCAGCTGTGCCCTCACTTTCTGCTGTGTGCTTTGTATTTTCTGCTCTGGCGCCGGTTGCTGGGCTGGTTTTCTTGGGTATATTTCTCCTGCTCCCCAAGACAATGGGCTTTCTGAGATAGATGCTGGACACATGTGACAGGTGATTCTGGGCTTGAGGCTCTTTTCCTAGGTCAGCTGCTCTCCTGAGCCCTCTCTTCCCCTCTAAGCTGAAAACTTGTCTCTCCCCTTTAAAATAGTTACGAAACAGTGTTTCCAAAATCCTGGAGCATTTGAGTCTGGCAATCGATCATGAGGATTTGGATCTGCCACTTCCTGTGCTGGGGATCCAGCAGGGGGACATCAGAGAGGGGTGGGGGAGTCAGGCCCAGGGAGAGGGATCCTTGGGTGGCTTGGCAGCAGAGCATCACAGAGAGGAAGCAGTGTGATTCCCGGCCACGTTGCATCTCATGCTGTGGATCCTGGCTAGAGCTGGGATGTCAGGAGAACAAACTGTGGCAACATGCTCCACTTGGCTTTTGGACTTACAGTGTAACCCAAAGGGCAACTGGAAAATTGTAGATAGCTCTTTCTGGCTGCCCAGGCTTGGCTCCAGCCCTCGAGTGTGTGTGTGTGTGTGTGTGTGTGTGTGTGTGTGTGTGTGTGTGTGTGTGTGGCTGGGTCCCATGGGTGCTTCTGAGCACATGTGTGCATGCAGTGTGCATACATACACCAGTGATCACACTGGTCACATCTTCTGCTCATGGGAGGCTTCCCTGGTCGCTGAGATGGTAAAGAATCCACCTCCAATGCAGGAGACTGGGGTTCAGTCCCTGGGGTGGGAAGAGCCTCTGGAGAAGGAAATGGCAATCCACTCCAGTACTCTTGCCTGGAGAATTCCATGGACAGAGGAGCCTGGCGGGCTACAGTCCATGAGGTCAAAAAGACTCGGACACGACTGAGTGACTAACACTTTCACTTCACTCTTTTCACTTTTCTGCTCATGGCAAAGGCTGGTCTTCGGCAAAGTTGAGATGTCTGAGGACTTTGTAGCTGGACCCCACTGCTCCCTCTGGCCCTCGTCCTGCCTCTCATTCCCTTCTCAGCCCACCCCTCCATCCTTCTCTGTGCACTGGTTCCCCACCAGAAGCCTTTCTTGACTGACAGGTACCCAGGTCTGACATCTGTCATGGGGTCTATAACTGCAGTCTTTTCCTTAAGGCCATATGCATCAGATCTGACACTTCTCACAATCTCTGAAAGTTATTTTTTAGTAAGAAAAATATTGGACTATCTGCACCTTTTATCGATCAGATAAGCTTCCAACTCCGGGCTGTGCTGTTCCAGGTTTTCCTCAACCTGGCCCCAATCTCACTTTTCTGTTTCATCAGAACTTTCTAGAAACTTCTCCCCAGACAGGAAATAAAAGGTGAGAGGAGGTGGCTTGGGGCCATGGGAGGACTGAGAGTTGATTTTCTTGGGTTCCAGTTCTATCTCTGCCAATAATTACTTTTGTAATCTTGGGCAAGTCCTTGCATTTCTCTAGACTTCAGTCTTCTCTGTAAATTGGGTACATTAAATAATATCAAACGCTCAGCCTGGGGGACCATCAGAACCTCGAAGGGGACTTTTCAGGTTTGTAAACATCTTATTTAGTTCACTGTTACTCTGATTATATTAGCAAATCATTGTATTAACTTTGTGTGGCTGCCATAACAAATTACCACAAGCTGGGTGGCTTAAAACAACATAGATTCATTCTCACCTAGGGGGCCGAAGTCTGAAATCTTTTACATTGAGTTGAAATCAAAGATTCTGCAGAGCTGTAGTCCCTCCAGGGGCTCCAGGGGAACATCCGTTCCTCGCTCTTCCACATTCTGGGAGCTGTGGCTTTCATCGGCCTCTGGCCACGTCCCTCCAAATCTCCCTTTGTCTCCCTCTTCTAAGGACACAAAGGATAGCATTGAGAGTTCACCCAGATACTCCAAAATACACTCTCCCCATCTCTAGACCCTTAACCTCATCACATCTACAAAGACCCCTTTTCCAAATAAAGTGACATTTCCGGGCCCCAGGGATCAGAACCTGATATCTTTGGGGGCTATTACTCAGCCTGCTACAACCACAGCATCAAATCCATTTAGAAATGTCACCCATCACTAAAGGCAAGTGTGAGGTCTTGGTTTTAATATTTACTTATACTCATTTTTGCTGCACTGGGTCTTCCGTGTTATGTGGGCTTTATCTAGTTGCAGCGAGCAGAGGCTGCTGTCTCTAGTGGCAGTGCGTGGGCATCTCATCGCAGTGGCTTCTCTTGCTGTGGAGCACGGGCTCTAGGGCGTGCAGGCTCAGTAGCGGTGGCACATGGGCTCAGCTGCCCCGCAGCACATGGGATCTTTCCAGACCGGGGGTTGAACCAGTATCCCCTGGATTGCAAGGCAGATTCCTAACCACTGGACCACAAAGGAAGCCCAGGTATGAGCTTTTTATATTTGTCAGAGGGAGGCTGGAGTTGAAGAGGCTTCAGAAAAGTGGACAAAGTGACCTGCAATTCTAATTACCATGTGCTGAAGGAAACACAAATTAATTTAATCTCAACCAAATCAAGCACATTCAAGGAGTGAAATTCATTGCCACTCAACAAAACTGGTCTCAGGCATATGGTTTTGAGGTGCTCCATGGATAAATGATTGTCTAGACAGGCATATGGTTTTGAGGTGCTCCATGGATAAATGATTGTCTAGACCTCTGAGGATCTATGGTTCAGCTGGGCCACTCCCGTTGCAGGGCTTAGATGCCCCTGGCTCCTGGTTCCACAGTGGGGCCCAGGCTCAGGATAGATGGAACCCAGGCCATGCTGGCAGACTGGCTGCACAGGCCATGGTCTCAGGCCTTCTGAACACCCATAGACTCCACACTCCTGCCCCAGTGCTCCCAGGCGGTCCAGGCTCTGCCTTTTGCCCACGCTCACCATTGGAAGATGCTGAACTCTCAGACCTTCCAGATCAGCCTGTAGAAGCCCTGGGCCTCTCGGCTCCCATTAGACCCTACCAGAGTGGACCCCTTACTCCACACAACCCTACTTGCAGCCTCATAGCACCAGGAGCACCAGCGGGGGTAGGGGTGGTATCAGACTCATATGGGCCCCAATCCAGCCTCTGACATTGGCCAGCCACGTTGGCTTGGGCAAGTGATTTCACCATCTAGGAAATGGAGACCATACTTTCAGGATCATTGTGGAGGGCAGTGAGGCTGTGCCCAGGAAATAGTGGCCATGCAGCTGCTGGGGATTCTTAGAGCAGGTACGTGTTAGCAACAAAAGTTGATGCAGTAACATCAGGAGACAGAGGCCTCCAGAGAGGCTGGGTTTACAGACAGGCTGAAATTACAAAGAAGCAGAAGCCATAAGGGAACAGACAGCTAGTTGGAGGCAGGACAGAAGGAAGCAGGCAGGGATCAGTCCCAACGCCATGTGAGCTCTACAGGACCCCGGAGGCCTGTCCCTCTCCCTCTCTCACCCCTGCTTCCCCCTCCTCCAAATCCACAGTGCCAGCCTCACTGATTCTCCCATTCCAGGCTCCCCCCATCCCTGGTCCCCGCACACACTGTGCTCCCTCTCCACCTGGCCAACCCTACTTTCCATTCAGATCTTGGCTTAAACGCCACTTTATCAAGGAAGCTCTCTCACAAGGACAGTTTCCCCTGGCATGTGCTCATCAACACAGGTCACTGGCTCATAAACACTGGCCCACATGCCTATGTCTGTCCCATGAGCAGCAGCCAGGTAGGGGGTGTGGGGGGAGCAAATCAAAACAGTCTCAGGGGTTGCAGCAGGGAGTCCTTTCTGAAAGAGCTCCAAGGGGGCAGGAACCACGAGGTATGTCCAGATGCACACGAAGGAGACAAAGAGAGAAAACAGTTAATAACCTCAGGTCCCTGGTGATCAATATACCCACAACCCCCTCTGCCAGGGGAGGTGGCTGAGATCAGGAGGAGAGTGACTTGCCTATGGCCACTCAGCCTGTCACAGCAGGGCTGCCCTTCTGACCTCAGCAGAGGGCTTCTTACAGTGCCCCAGGCTGTGGAGGAATGAGCTGGGCTAATAACAAGGTCCAAAGTGGGAGCCCAGGGCTGTGGGTCTGGAGGTCAGGGAAGGGGCAGCTGAGCCTGAGTGAGGGCCAGCTTGCACCCTGGCCCGCCCTCTCAACACGCCGCCTCCTCCCTGACTGAGCCAGCCACTCGGGAGCTGCTCTTTGGAGGCCAGACTTTTAACACCTGGCATTAAAGGATGGCTGAGGTTCTTAGCCAAGGGCATCTTAAATACTTTCTTCGGCATCTTTTTTCTTTTCTTTGGTTTCCTTGTTAAATGAAAAGGAAACATCTCGGAGCTGATCCGTCTCTGAGTCACTGCAGGTCCTAGCAGTAGAAACCAGGGGGGACCTAGAATAGAGGTGGGTGTGAGGGCGCCCTGAGGGGAGGCGCAGGACCCCAGGATCTGCGTGGGGATGCAAATGTGTTGCCAGTGTGTTGTGAGGGGTTTTTGAAGTGCCCTCCCCACTTTGACTACCCCATCCTGCACCCTGCCCTGATCAGCTTTACCACACAGGCCCCTGAGACGGGTCACACCTTCTAGTCCTTTCCTATCTTTAAAAGAAGGGCATTCTCTCCATGGAGGGAGGGTGTGGCTTCTGCTGCTGGGGTCAGGGACTCTGCGGGTGAGCAGAGGGCTGGAAGAGACTTGGAACCTTCCCTGCTTGGGGTCGTGAGGAGGTGTGTGTCACTCGGGCCTTGAGCCATGAGGTTAGTGTCCAGCTCACACCTTGCAGCTCACCCTGGAGGCTGTGGGATGACGCCCTCCTGTATCTTGGGTCGAGGGTTGAGCTGGTAAATGAGAAATTGGCCAAAATAGAGAGTTTTTGTTTGAATTTTTTTAAATTTTGTATTGGGGTATAGCCGACTATGGAGTAGGAAATGGCAACCCACTCCAATATTCTTGCCTGGAGAACCCCATGGAGAGGAGTCTGGCAGGCTACAGTCTATAGGGTTGAAAAGAGACAGATTGACTGCTCAGTGATCAGACTGAGCACAGAGCTGATCAACAATGTTGTGACAGTTTCAGGCGGACAGCAAAGGGATTCAGCTGTACATATACCTGTATCCGTTCTCCCAGGAGTTTCAATACATATTCTATCTTCTGACCATTTTGACAGATGTCATGTTGCCCCGCCCCAGTTCTTCCCTCAGCTCCCCGCCCCCCTGCCCAGGCCGCAGGGGTCTGGGCAGTTGCCTGGAGAAGGCAGTGTGGAGCAGCTTATGAGAGAAGGAGGAGGGTCAACAGAGGCAGGGAGTCAGGGAGAACCCCAGGCAGGGAGAAATGCCTGAGGATGAATGAGGAGGTGGGGACGCCCTCATGTGTATGGAGCCCCGGCTGGGCCTTCATTCTAGGGGAGCAAGAAGCTCCCCTAAACTCCATTCTAGAGGAGCAAGAAACTCCCCCAGCCCAAGGCAGCCTAGCCATGCAGGACCTTGAGTGATGGGCCAAGAACTCAGGCTTTACCACCGCAGCCAAGGAGAGGGATCACCCTGGGACCTTCTGGAGCTGTGGGAGTGCGGGCTATGTGCTCCCAGTTCCCCACACGCTCATGCCTTGCTTCTCTCTCCAAAGCCGTCAGCCTGGTTCCCTTCCGGGGCCTGCAGTCTCTCCTCTCCCCAGGGAGGGCTCAGGCTGCAGCTCCTTCACACAGGCTGCTGCCTAGAAAAGGGACTCAGAGTCAGGCTGGGGCAGGATGAGGAGAAGCAGGTTCCTGGGCTGGGGTCTGGACTCAAAGCGAACCCCTGCACTTGCTGATCTTCCGTAAATCAGGTAAAGCAGGTCCCCTCCCGCAGGCCCCAGGTCCCTGTTCTGACACCCAGCAGGATGGACACTCTTCCCGGGCTGCAGCAGCCTGGCTCTGGCATGGAGGGATGATGTACACGGCTGGTCCCCCTGCAGTTTCTCCCAAGCACAGGCTCCCATCCCACGGCAGACCCCGGTGGACCCCACTATGATTTCTGCGCAGTTCTCTGCCTCCAGCTCTCTTTCCATTTTCCTCTCTCTCTCTCTCTCTCTCTCAATATCTGCTTCCTTCTTTCTTCTCATCTCTTTCCTGGACTTTGACATTCCTGTTATCTTGCTGTCAATCTCTCCCAACTGCTCCTTTTTCATTTCTTTTACTACTCTCTCCCTCAGCTTCAACTGTTCACACCCAGTTAGCTCCACAGCTAACTCCACAACTAATTCACTTTGCTCAGAAAATAGCTCTCCTAGCCCGTCTCCTTGGGTCCATTCTCAAGGTTGCCACCCTAGGTCAAGTGCCCATGGTCTTAATCTACTCCAAGAACCTTCAAGTGGCTCCTCTTTCTTCCTTGACACCACTGCCAAAATATTTTCTCTGAATTCCATATCCCTCCTGTCTTCTTCACTAGCACAGTTCCCTGGTTCTTCAAGTGTAAACCATTCCATCTGTTACTCCTTACTTCTGTGCTCTGAGTCCCCCTGGCAAGACTAGGAGGAAAGAAGAGCGGGGCACACAGCCTGTCAGAGGTCAGGGTGTGTACAGATGACAGGTCTTGGGGCTTAAGCCAAGTTGGGGGAAGGGGCTTTACCCCAGGCTGTGGGAGGAGGCACTGCTGGAACCAGGGGCAGAACTGAAGCTGGGAGGAATCAGGAAATAACCCAGCGTGTGTGCTAAGGCAGCACGGCTAAAGGAGGTGCAAGGATACTGTGGTATCACAGCCAGGAGAATCAGGCAGAACAGAATTTCTGAATCTCCAGGTACCCTCCAGGGTTGGCAGTGAGAACCAGGAAGGCCTCCCATCCACCAGGTACTTTGCTGGGTCGAGTGTGGGAGTAGGAGCCTAGAGGGCTGAAGATGCAATTGTGGGTGGGTGTGATCAGACCCTGGAGGAGAAGAGGGGAGACACAGAGGTTGAGTCTGGAATGGGGATGGCCCAAGAGAGAATGCCCTGGTGGGGGCAGCCAAGTAGGGGTTCTGGAGACAGGTCCTGACGTTCCTGAAGTGTGTGATATAGACGCCCTTTATTTGCCCTATAAACTCTTTAGTAAACACTGTATCTCTCACTAATGCTCAGGTACGAGTGCATTCCTTGGGGGAGCCTGGAGAAGGTGGGGTTTCTTGCCTAGACTACCCTGCTGAGGACAGAGGTAGGCACTGAAAGGGCAAAGCCAAGAGGAAAAAGGGCCCTGAGATGGCAAGCCCTGGGAATTCCCAGCAGCCTTCCCGACTGGACTCCTCTTAAGATTGAGAAGCATGAGAACAAAGTAATGTGTAGTCTGCCAATCCTGGCAGAAATGACCGGCTTCGCCCTAGAGGAGGTGTATATATGTGTGTGCAGGAGGAAAGTGCATGTGAGCTGAGAAAATGTCACTGGGACCCCAGGCCTACAGAGATGTGACATGACCACAAGTAATTGTAAGGACTCCCCCCCAGCCTCCCACATACCTGGAGGAAATGCTGCTGGACCATCTGTGCCAGCACACTCTGGCTGCTAACAGGGACTCTGCCAAACCACCCACAGCACTGCAAGGGCACAGAGGTTCAGCTGAAGATGGTGGGATGCTTTGGCAGACCCACAAACTGTTTTCCTCTCCTCGAGGCAACAGCACCAGGACCAATCCATACCTTGGATCTCATATGCACTTATGGTTTTATCACAGGCAGAAGGCCCTGGAAAAGGAAAAAAGTCATTGAAAATCATAAGTATTATTAATTGTTTACTTATTAGTAGAAAGATGCCATTGCATTCACACTCCTAACTGGGGAACAGGACAAATGAGTTGTTGATGCCTTAACTCAGACCTCACTTGAGAGATATGCTCCTGGGAGAGGCAGTTGGACTCTCCATCCCTGATCCAAGACCCTATGTGGTCCCTGAGGTAGCATAATGTCATGTATCAATGAGGAGGGTCCAGATATCAAGTCTAATCTTTTTGATGTTTTCTACAGGTTTCCAGAACTTTAATAGGGCTTTGCAATGTATGATTTTCATAGTCCATAAAGCCTAGACTGGCTTTGCAGGGAGCTTCCCAGGTGGTGCTAGTGGTGAGAACCCACCTGCCAATGCAAGAGGCTGACGTAAGAGATGCAGGTTCGACCCCTGGGCCAGGAAGAGGAAATGAAAATCCCCCTGGGAGGAGGAAATGACAACCCACTTCAGTATCTTGCCTGGATAATCCCATGGACAGAGGAGCCTAGCGGACCACAGTCCATGGGCCGCAAAGAGTCAGACACGACTGAAACGACTTAGCATAAAGCACGGCTTTGCAGAGCTGTACTAGACATGCTCAACCTTTGGCCAAAGAAACATCAGAATGTTCTCATCAGACAATGATCATCTGTGACCATGATGATGTCACCAACTAGACTTGGGTTGGTGTCCCCCAGCTTCAGAACATGCCCTAGGTCCTGCCGGAGCATACTTCTGGTGGGGGACATCTCTAGGCGAAGTCAATACTCCCATGTGCCTCCATGCCGAGAGGAGGCAGGAGGCTGGATCAGGTGACCCTAGGAGACCTCTTCCTTATACACCTTATTTCTATCATCAAAGAGATTTCGGCCAATGTTGGGCATTAGGCATGAAAACTCAAACTGAAGTCGTGCTAAGAAACAGTGATCTACATTTGCTGAGCACTTGTGTTTTGTACTTCGTGCTGGACACTGGGATCCAACAGATAACAGAACAGTCACGGTCATTGTGTTGAGCAGAATGATATGAAGGTGACCGTTTTGTAAGTCAGAATGGTCAAATACGCTTCATATCGCAGTTTAATACTTGGAACATTTGGGACTTCCATGGAAGTCCAGTGGTTAAGATTCCATGCTCCCAAGGCAGGGGGCACAGCTTCGATTCCTGACTGGGGAAGATCCCACTTTCCACACGGCATGGCAAGAAAAAATACTTGGGACACTCCAATGCAGTTGGGTGATACAGAGGAAACCACCACATGGAGTGACAAGCTTTGACAGGAATAAGCACAGGGAGTTATGGAAACTCCAAGGAGAGGAGTGAGCCTGAATTGGGGCATCAAGAAGGCTTTCCAGAGGACGTGGCATTAGTAAGAGCTGAAGGGTGGGTAGGGACAGACAAGCAATGATGGGGGTGGGAGAGGAGATAAGGGACATTTGTAGGGAATAAAATAGTCCACACAGAAAGGCTCAGAGATGGAAGAGAACATGACATATTTGAGGGTCTGACATGGCCAACGCACTGAATTTAAAAAATGGGTCTGGTTTAAGATGAAGCTTGAGAGGTAAGCAAGGCAGAATAATAGAAGGCCTCGTAAGCTACGTTAAGGAAATTGGATTGGACTTCATGTTGAAGGTAATGAAGAGCCACTGAAAGTTCTAAACGAGAGAGTGCTGTGCTAAGACTTATGCTTTAGAAAGGTCTTTCTAGTTTCCAGAGTAGAGGCAGCAGATAAAAGAGGAAGACACTGGAGTTGGGGGAACAGGAGGCTCTCCTAACAGGGTGAGAGATGGTGGTTGGTTGGATGCGGGCACAGATGGTCGACATGGAGAGAAAGAGCAAGAATGACTGAGTCGGGGGAAGCTTGGATGTATTTTAATATTTGATGAGCTATTACAAATCCCGAAAGATGATGCTGTGAAAATGCTGCACTCAATATGCCAGCAAATTTGGAAAACTCAGCAGTGGCCACAGGACTGGAAAAAGTCAGTTTGCATTCCAATCCTTAAGAAAGGCAATGCCAAAGAATGCTCAAACTACTGCACAAATGCATTCNGCTATGGTTTTTCCTGTGGTCATGTATGGATGTGAGAGTTGGACTATGAAGAAAGCTGAGCACTGAAGAATCGATGCTTTTGAACTGCGGTGTTGGAGAAGACTCTTGGGAGTCTCTTGGACTTCAAAGAGTTCCAACCAGTCCATCCTAAAGGAGATCAGTCCTGGGTGTTCATTGGAAGGCCTGATGCTGAAGCTTAAACCAGTACTTTGGCCACCTCATGTGAAGAGTTGACTCACTGGAAAAATCCCAGATGCTGGGAGGGATTGTGGGCAGGAGGAGAAGGGGCCGACAGAGGATGAGTTGNTTGGGAGTCTCTTGGACTTCAAAGAGTTCCAACCAGTCCATCCTAAAGGAGATCAGTCCTGGGTGTTCATTGGAAGGCCTGATGCTGAAGCTTAAACCAGTACTTTGGCCACCTCATGTGAAGAGTTGACTCACTGGAAAAATCCCAGATGCTGGGAGGGATTGTGGGCAGGAGGAGAAGGGGCCGACAGAGGATGAGTTGGCTGGATGGCATCACCAACTCAATGGACATGAGTTTGAGTGAACTCCAGGAGTTGGTGATGAACAGGGAGGCCTGGCGTGCTGTGATTCATGGGGCTGCAGAGTCGGACATGACTAAGCTACTAAATTGAACTGAATTGATTATTATTATAGCCAACCCAGAGTACAGGCCACGATTCATCTTCCAGCAGGGCTCCTTGGTGAAGCCAGCAACGTTTTTGCTTGCATTCTAGTCTGCTGTCAGAGAAGAAGACATCTAAGAGAATGGGCTACATTGGACTGGAGCTGGCAAGGAACCCCATGCCATTAATAGGATGGCTCTGGGGTTAACATAATTTAGTCTTCTAAGAAGCCGGATATCACCTTGTTTTCTTTGGCCTTGGTCTGTGACCATGTGCCTTGCCTGTTCTCATCTGAGCCTCCTTCTTGTCTATCAGTCTCTGAAGCTGATAAGTCTCTTTCCCAGCTGAATAAGCCCAACCACACCTTACACTTCTGTTGACTCAGTTTGGGCCCCACATCACTTGATCTAGTTCACCCTATGAGGAAGTCCTGGGCTTCCCCATGGTCTGCCTAATATCATACCCCTACCCCTAACTCAGCCATATCCTCTAAGGTTTGGAATATCCATTAGCTCTGAACATCTTCTG
This sequence comes from Neotragus moschatus, assembly GCA_006410615.1. NCBI lineage: Eukaryota > Metazoa > Chordata > Mammalia > Artiodactyla > Bovidae > Neotragus > Neotragus moschatus. The sequence goes on along the minus strand of SJYA01001560.1, from coordinate 1,371,516 downwards.
TTCAAAGACAGCTGATGCCTGGTGCCTCCAAGAGGGACTGGATCAAAATTAGTGGCTTTTTTACTCTGGGCGTAAGTTGAGCCATCCACTTCAGACAAACCATCCCAGACACAAGCTCCAAGATAAACTCTCAGGGCCTAAGCCTGGCTCTGTGCTCCCAAATGGATGAGCCTTAACTCCTGGCTCTTCTCAAGCACACACCCCAGGAGCCACAAGTTCCTTCTTCCACTCTTAGTCCAAGTCAGAGTAAATATTTCCCTAAAAATGTTCTATGCCTCAGCAGTGAGTAGGAGAGGCATGTGAGTGAAGGAGGAAATTCTTCAGGTCTGAGGGTTGTGGGGAGACAAGGACTGTGCTTCTAACAGCCAGCCTTCCTCCCCACAGTTGCAGCTCTCTGCCTCCAAAGATTAATTAAAGATGAGCATAGGCCTGGGGAGCATATGGCTTGTCAGTTTCACTTCCAAATGAAGCTCTGAAAAGAAGGTGAAAGGAAGCTGTGGTTAGAGAGAGAGGATCTGGGAGGAGGTAGGAACCAGTGAGCACACAGCATTCCCGGGTCATCTCCTCACAAGCTGTGATTGCCAGTGAGAATGCCTTTGGTTGTCGATAAGAGAAAGCTCTGGCCCAACTGGTTTAAACAATAAGGAATTTTAGTATCTCACAAAACAAGAGCCCCAAAGGTGGGATGGACTCCAGGGGCTCCAGGACGTTTTTCCTGTGCTTTTCCACGACTGGCTTCACTCTATTCTGGGAGATCAGTTCTTCCTAAATGTTCCCTTTAATTTAAAAAAAAAATCAATGTGGGCTCATTATCCATACCTCCCACCAAGTCTTTCTCTTTCCTAAGACAACAATTGGCAAGGCAAATGGGACCACTATGACTACTTTAATGAAACCCACCACCTTCTAGAGAAGGGGGTTGCCTCTGAACACAGCCTGGGCTCTGTTAGTGGGAGAAATGGTTGGAAGGTGGGATGGATATTGGGTAAGTGAGCAGCAATGCCTGCTACTGGTAGTAAGGTTGAAACTAGTTTTGAGTCCCCGCATCACTTGGAAAGAAAAGATTTTTTTTTTAAGGGATAAGAAAGAAAAGGATGAGAGTCATGGCAAGTCAGAGGCTGAGCTGGACATTTGGACTGAGTACTTTCTGCTGTTCACAGCACTTTTCTGCCCACTGTCTCATTTGATAATCATAATGACCCTATGAACCAGGCAGGGAAGCAATTATTATCTCTATCTGACAGGTGAGGAAGAGGAGACATCATGTGCTAAAGTGACTTTCCAAGATCCCTTTGAGCCACCTCTTTCATTCATACCTAGACCTACTAGCATGAAATGGTGGCTTATTTTTAGGTCATTTGGGAAAAAGATTCTCCTTGGTTATACAGTCCCAGGGGTCAGCAGAGAGGCAAGCACTGAGATTCTCAGGACACTTCTCAGGATATCAGGTCTTTTTTTTTTTTTTTGCTCCTCCACCTCATGGTAAGAGTTGCAAGATGTCCTTCTTGGCCCTTAATCACAGGCTTGTTCTATGTGTATGAAAACAAGGGGCTTTCCAAACCACACTTGCCCGCCAAGGAGTGGCGCTGTCCTTGGTACTGTTGACCTTAATGCCTTTTCTTTTCAGCTTCAAGGCTGTTTTTACACCAAGATCTAGAGGACTTCAGGGAATTACATTCCACCCTAGCATCACTCCTGCTCCTCCACTGAGGAATTCCTCTATGGCAGGCAAGGTAGGGATGAATAGAAAATGACTTGTGAGTTACAAACACATGCTTTTACATGGCTCTGTTTATGGTGCTAAACAGTCTATATTCTTTAGTTTGAAGGTCTAACTATGCAAGGTCTAACTAAGGCCCAACACAGCAAACCATGATGCACAACCAAATCTGTGAGTCATATAAATAAAGTTCTACTGAGACACAGCTATGCCCATTTGTTTGCTTATTGTCTATGGTTGCTTTTGCTCTGCAATAGCAGAGTTGAGTAGCTGCAACAGATTATCTGACCCACAAAACCTAAATATTTCCTAACTAGAACCTTATAGGACATAAGTTGCCAATCCCTGCTCCAGATTATTCTCTTGGGGCAAACTTTTGTTCTGAGCACAATCGCGTATTACTGGTAACTCCATTTATGCCTACTTCTCCCCCTAACTCAGGATGAGGTCTTTTTTTAGCTCCCTCCATCCCTGGGTAAACAGACTTCCCTACCTATATGAGTCCTAGGTCCATCTCATTTCTTTAAATTCCCACTACTCTCCTCAAATACTAACTCAGTGGTGTTCTCTGGCCTTTTCCTATAGGTGTTTCCCAAATTTATCCGTTTTAGGCACACAGCCTTACACAAGAAATTCATTGATCGAGCAACCAACATCCCTTGTAATGAGATCTCTATGTTCTCAGTCCTTCTCTGCATTTTCTGTGGGAGGTCCAAGAATATATTAATCCATTGTCTAGCAAGTCCAGACAATGCCAGCAGTTGACCTGGTATTCACCCCTAGGAAACTTACACTTCCTTTTGAATCTTTCTCAGTGTGTTAGAAATTTTCAAGTTGCAAATAACAGATGCCTAATGGTCCAATTTTTTAAAAATGGTCAAATTTTTTAAAAATTCTCTGAAAAATCCAGAAATACAACTCACTGCTTCCAGCAGTCGGGTGATCACACCCCTCATCTCTTGGCTCTGCAGCCCTCAAAACTGGCTTCATTCAGGCCAGCCTTTACCACATGGTGGGCAGAGGGCTGCAAATAGCTTCAGTTTCTCATATACTCTCAACCTCCTTAGCAGAAGAGCTATCCCCTTCATCCTAACAAAACAGCCCAGAACTGAGTCTCAGTGGCTTGGATGGGGTCACACGATCAACTCTAGGCCAACCACTGGCCCGGGGAGTAGAATATTGTGACTGGTCAGCTGTGGGCTATGTGGTGGGGTGGATGTCGGGTAGGTAACCCCACTGGATACTTAGATAGACTTAGGTAGACAAGCAAGGACTACAAGTAAACCTCTCACCCCACCTGCTGGGTTCATATTATTTCTCCCAAATGGATTTCCATTTTCTCTTTCTCTGCTGTCTTTTCAAGAGGCTATAGCAACGTCTGAGTCTCTCCCAGCTTATGTAATTGAAGCCTGTGCTTCTTAGACTTTAGCCTACCACATGGTCTCCCTCTTGCCTGCCTCACCACTCTCTTTTATTGTATAATCTCTAGCAGTGTTGAGCTTTCACCAGAAATTCCCCTAATGTCCCAGGTCTTTACTGTGTCTTTGCACACTCTATTCCCTCTGCCTTTCTCATTTTGTCTTCATGACACACTTCCGATTCACTGCCCAAATCAAAAATTCTCTTCTCTGGGAAGTCTGCTCCCCATCCCGGGGGAGAAGAAAGCATTCCCTCATCTCTGCTAGTCTTATACCAACATCCACTCTCCCTCTGATCCTGCACTTACCCCACAAGGTTTATTTCTCTTTGTTTACTCTTGCTCTTCTTCTTTAGATTATGGGCTCTTTGAGGGCAGGGACATTTTCAAGAACTGTTTGTTGAATGAAAACATCTTCCCAATACATTGGCCGTTGTGTAACTTCTTCAACTCCAGCCTTTAGCAATTCCAGTCTCTCTAAAAAATAGAATTAATGGGTGACCACAAGCTTAAAGCGGACTGAAGTCAATTAGACACATTTCTGATTAATTCAGTAGACACTTAGTGAATACTTCAAGTGCCAAGTCCTGAGCTAAGCAATGGAACCATGGAGTTGATTCAGGCATGTTCCCAACCTCAAGCAATTCAATGTATGATAGAGAAATGAGACTCATTGGAAAAGACTCTGATGCTGGGAGGGATTGGGGGCAGGAGGAGAAGAGGACGACTGAGGATGAGATGGCTGGATGGCATCACTGACTTGATGGGCGTGAGTCTGAGTGAACTCCGGGAGCTGGTGATGGACAGGGAGGCCTGGCGTGCTGCGATTCGTGGGGTCGCAAAGAGTCAGACACGACTGAGCGATTGAACTGAACTGAGCTGAAGACTGCTTGTCTTTTCATCATTCATCACCCTGCCTCCAATACCTAGCCTCATGTCTGACACATAATCAATGTTTAATAAACAGCTGCTTAACAAATAAATGAATAAATGAGCACGAGATGAAAGGAATGTTATGGAAGGTATAGATAAGGTTCTCTCAGAGTATAGGATAAGAACATAGAGGCAGGGAGGTATCATTTTAATCATCTCTTGTTTACTGAGGGTGCCAGGCATTGTGCCAGTTGCTAGGACAACAGGAAGAAAGGGCATTCATCCCCTATTCTCTAAGATCCCACAGCCAAGAGGATGAAGCCAGACGTGAAAATCAATGCTTATAAGATAGTGTGAAAATTACGGAGCAGAGATATGCTGGATGTGGTGGGGAGTGCAATAGGGGAAGCCAAGGAACTCACTAACCAATGTCCTTCGTAATGAGATCTCTATATTCTCAGCCCTTCCCTGCGTTTTCCGTGGGACGCCCAAGGATATACTAATCCATTTGCTCAAGGAGATTATAATCAATATGGAGAGGGATAGAAACCACTCATGGGGCGCTGCTGCTGAGTCGCTTCGGTCGTGTCCAACTCTGTGCGACCCCACAGATGGCAGCCCACCAGGCTCCCCCGTCCCTGGGATTCTTCAGGCAAGAACACTGGAGTGGGTTGCCATTTCCTTCTCCAGTGCATGAAAGTGAAAAGTGAAAGTGAAGTCGCTCAGTCGTGTCTGACTCTTGGCGACCCCATGGACTGCAGCCTATCAGGCTCCTCCGTCCATGGGATTTTCCAGGCAAGAGTACTGGAGTGGGGTGCCATTGCCTTCTCCGCATAGGGCACTAGACAGGGTCAAATATGGGAAAGTGCCTGGTTATGTGCTAACTGCAAAACAAAGAAGGTCACAGAAGGGAGAACTCAGGCTCCCAGTGGGCCCAGGTGGTTGGGAAGGGCTTCCTGGAGCAGGAACATTCTGGAAGGGAAGCTTTGGGGATTATAAATCTCTGAGGGTCTCCAATTCCAGGCTGGGGACTTTCACATTGTTACAGTTTACTCTGTAGGCAGCAAAGACTCACTGAAGCATACTGAACTGGGGATAGGGCTTCCCTGGCGGCTCAGCGGTAAAGAAGCCACCCGCCAATCCAGGAGATGTGGCAGCAGCCTACGGTTCAATTCCTGGATTCGGAAGATCCCCTGGAGAAGAAAATGGCAAGCCACTCCATTATTCTTGCCTGGAAACTCCCATGGACAGAGGAGCCTGGCGGGCTACAGTCCATGGGGTCACAAAGAGTGAACACGACTTAGCAACTAAGCATGCATGCAAGCACCCTTAGACAGAGATGTTGGAACAATCACTCTGGGATGTAATACAGGAAATGGGAGAGGGGGATGGGGATGCAAGGTCAGATAGAGGGGCCAGCTCTGCCACAGCACCAGCGATAGATCGTAACGGCCTCAACCACATCCTGCGGGTGAGATACCCTGGCTCCCAGCAGTTGATTTGCCATCACAGACAGCAACTTTCCCTCGGCAAATGAGCAAGTGAAGTTCGCTTGGGAGTTCCAGTTCCCTCATTCATTCAACAACAGTTATTGTTCTAGGTGTAGGTCTAGGCCATGGGGCTAGAACTGTGAACAAAATAACAAAACCCCCTGCCTTCAAGAAGCAGCCATCCTATACTCATCTCTATTGCTTCAGATTGCTCCCAGGGAGAGAATAAAGCGGGCCCAGAGTTGCCTTTTAGGGTGGTACAGCTGGGCGGTTCTTTCTCAAACAGTGAGCTTCTCCTCACAACTCTTTCCCACAGCCCCCTTGGCTAATAAGCCATGTGTTTCTTCCATTTTATCCCATTTAATCCTGATCCCCAGCAGAGCCTAATGAGGTGGATGCTGGTGCCCATTATGCAATGATAATGTGTGGGCAAGGACTCCCTGGGATGCCAGCAGCAATGGCTTCCCTTAGAGGATACTGAGGCAGGGGGCAGATGTGGGAAGAAGTGGCTGTACATCAGGCAGGGCAGGGGGAGGCCTCCTCAATGCCTGAGTTGGTCCATGGATGCCTGGGGAGGGTTGCACATCACACCGAAAGCAGTATTGATAGCCAAGAATGTTAATCAGACTCCGACATCAGGATCTAAGATGATAACTGTGATGCTGAAAACACACAAAATAACCAGGCAGCCTTTGTAATTAACTTCCGCTCCCTTCCAGCAGTCATTTGGAGTTAATGGTTTCTTAATTCAGTGCTCATTTGGTGACTTTAATTTCCAATTAATTTTGCCAATTTTCCTCCAAGGTGTTCATGGTGTGATAGAAATTCCTGCATGGTTAAGAACCCACCAGAGGGACCCAAGGGTGGGGGGAGGCACTGAGACCAAGCTATCGCCTGAAGAGCTGGATCCTGCCTGAGCGCCAGGAGTCAGAACCTCCTGAACTTAGAGGTCCTTGGGAGAGTGCTCTGCTAGAAGGGTGCTGGTGGGATCTGATAAAGTGGTACAGGGGTTAGGGAATGCACTTGAATTTCTCTAGCTCTTGGTGAGAGTTTTGATTTCTTGCTGGGGATAGAGTAGGAGAGGAAGCCCAGCCTACAAGAGGTGCTAGAATGGAAGAGTCAGGACCAAGGACAGCTTCCTCCTTGCTGCTGAGCGAAGGGGAATTTGTGAGGTCCTAATGCAGTGGCAACCCACTCCAGTACTCTTGCCTGGAGAATCCCATGGGCAGGAGCCTGGGGGGCTGCAGTCCATGGGGTTGTGGAGAGTCGGACACGACTGAGCAACTTCACTTTCACTTTCATGCAGTGGAGAAGAAAATGGCAACCCACTCCAGTGTTCTTGCCTGGAGAATCCCAGGGATGGGGGAGCCTGGAGGGCTGCCGTCTATGGGGTCACACAGAGTTGGACACAACTGAAGCAACTTAGCAGCAGCAGCAATGCTCTAAGCTAGCTAGCGCCACTGGTGCCCTGCCCAGATCCTTTTCGCTGGGCCCATGCATCCACTGCCCAGCTGCTGCAAATGTCAGCTGCCAAAGTCTCTCAGGCTCCTTCTTCTCTAGAATTGCTTTTGGCAAATAGCATTCACCTCTCTTGGAACCTTCCATTCTCACTGCACTCAGAGCATCCTATAGACAAGAACTGAATTGTTTAGGCAGAAAGCTGCATCCTCTCTCCTTACCATGTGCCCCTCACCTCAGGCTGAGACTCCTTCTATGAAGCAGGGGCTATTTCACAGTGGGGCAGCCAGACCGCAGCTGAAACAGCATCCTTACTTAAATCTTCCCCATGTTCTTCTGTCTTCCTTCCCTCTCTCCCTCCCTCCCATTCTCCTGCCAGAAACCCTCAATAAATCCTATGCACCTGAATCTCTGTCTTGGGCTCCATTTTCAGGAAACCTAAATTACAACAGCTTAGGCTGTTACATTATAACTCGAGTTCTCACTGTACACCAGACACAGCTCTAAGTCCCCTAAAAAGAGGAATTCACTTCATTCTCAGTTCAGTTCTGTTCAGTTCAGTCACTCAGTCGTGTCCAACTCTTTGCAACCCCATGAATCGCAGAATGCCAGTCCTCCCTGTCCAACACCATCTCCCGGAGTTTACTCAAACTCATGTTCATCGAGTTGGTGACACCATCCAGCCTTCTCATCCTCAGTCGTCCCCTTCTCCTCCTGCCCCCAATNTCTGTTCAGTTCAGTCACTCAGTCGTGTCCAACTCTTTGCAACCCCATGAATCGCAGAATGCCAGTCCTCCCTGTCCAACACCATCTCCCGGAGTTTACTCAAACTCATGTTCATCGAGTTGGTGACACCATCCAGCCTTCTCATCCTCAGTCGTCCCCTTCTCCTCCTGCCCCCAATCCCTCCCACCATCTGGGTCTTTTCCAATGAGTCAACTCTTCGCATGAGGAGGCCAAGTATTGGAGTTTCAGCTTCAGCTCAGTCCTTCCAATGAACACCCAGGACTGATTTCCTTTAGGATGGACTGGTTGGATCTCCTTGCAGTCNTGGTCTTGTTTTTGCTGACTGTATTGCCTTGCTGGAGCAGCTGAGAAGAGATACCCCACGTTCAAGGTAAGAGAAACCTAAGTAAGATGGTAGGTGTTGCAAGAGGGCATCAGAGGGCAGACACACTGAAACCATAATCACAGAAAACTAGCCAGTCTGATCACATGGATCACAGCCTTGTCTAACGCAATGAAACTAAGCCATGCCGTGTGGGGCCATCCAAGACGGATGGGTCATGGTGGACGTCTGACAGAATGTGGTCCCCTGGAGAAGAGAATGGCAAGCCACTTCAGTATTCTTGCCTTGAGAATCCCATGAATAGTACGAAAAGGCAAAGTGATAGCATACTGAAAGAGGAACTCCCTAGGTCGGTAGGTGCCCAATATGCTACTGAGGATCAGTGGAGAAATAACTCCAGAAAGAATGAAGGGATGGAGCCAAAGCAAAAACAGTACCCAGTTGTGGATGTGACTGGTGATAGAGGCAAGATCTGATGCTGTAAAGAGCGATATTGCATAGGAACCTGGAATGTCAGGTCCATGCATCAAGGCAAATTGGAAGTGGTCAAACAGGAGATGGCAAGAGTGAATGTCAACATTCTAGGAATCAGCGAACTAAAATGGACTGGAATGGATGAATTTAACTCAGATGACCATTATATCTACTATTGTGGGCAAGAATCTCTTAGAAGAAATGGAGAGGCCATCGTGGTCAAAAAAAGAGTCTGAAATGCAGTACTTGGATGCAATCTTAAAAATGACAGAATGGTCTCTGTTCATTTCCAAGGCAAACCATTCAATATCACAGTGATTCAAGCCTATGCCCCATCCAGTAACACTGAAGAAGCTGAAGTTGAACAGTTCTGTGAAGACCTACAAGACCTTTTAGAACTAACACGCCCAAAAGATGACCTTTTCATTATAGACGATTGGAATGCAAAAGTAGAAGTCAAGAAACACCTGGAGTAACCGGGAAATTTGGCCTTGGAGTACAGAATGAAGCAGGGCAAAGGCTAATTGAGTTTTGCCAAGAGAATGCACTGGTCATAGCAAACACCCTCTTCCAATAACACAAGAGAAGACTCTATACATGGACATCACCAGATGGTCAACACTTCATCCTCAGCAACCCTATAAGGTAGGTATTGTTGGTATCCCTAGTTTGAGATAAGAAAACTGAGAGGCACAGAGAGGTTGAGATTCTTGCCCAAGTCAATCTAGGCAATAGGTTTAAAAAAGAAACATGAACTCAGTCAATCTGGTTCCAGACTGTGCCCTTAACCATTANTTCATCCTCAGCAACCCTATAAGGTAGGTATTGTTGGTATCCCTAGTTTGAGATAAGAAAACTGAGAGGCACAGAGAGGTTGAGATTCTTGCCCAAGTCAATCTAGGCAATAGGTTTAAAAAAGAAACATGAACTCAGTCAATCTGGTTCCAGACTGTGCCCTTAACCATTAAGTTGCTCAACATGTAATCAGTAAGCCTAGCAACTGCTCTAAAGGCATGGGTGATGTGATTCAAGAGCCCGAACCATCCAGAGGGGTGAGGAGTAGCTTTCCTAAGGTCTTTTGTCAGGAGGATGGGGGAAAGGGGAGTACTGGCCTCACGGTGTCAGGGCTTTCTTTGCAGCAAACCCTCCTCACATCTAACATTTTGGCTTTAGGCAGTGGATATGTGAAGCATCCCTGGGAATCCCCCTATCAGAAGGTGAGACCAGATGTCCCTGGGAAGCAGAGAAGATACATTTCATGACTTGGAGGTTATCAATGGCCCTGTCTCCAAGGGACTCGGGGGGAGAGGCCCACAGGGTCACAAAAGAACCTGGGTCACAGTGACTGCTCAAGACAATTGAGGGAATTTGAACATTTATTGGATGCTAATGTTATGCCAGGGACTTTGCATGCGTAATTTTTGGCTCTCCAACCTAGGAGCACAATAGAGGCAGAAAGAAAAAAAGTGAAAGTGTTAATCTCTCAGTCATGTCCGACTGAGCCCACCAGGGACTCAGGGACTACAGGCCGCCAGGCTCCTCTGTCCATGGGATTTCCCAGGCAAGAAGACTCGAGTGGGTTGCCATTTCCTCCTCCAGGGGATCTTCCTGACCCAGGGATGGAAACCTGGGTCTCCTGCATTGTAGGCAGATTCTTTACCCTCTGAGCCACCAGGGAAGCCCATAATGAAGACACGGTCACCGCAACGGCCTGACTTGCCATCCAAGGACCAGCCCCCTGTACAGATGCCCCCAACACATACAGTGATATCTGGAGTCTCCATGGGGTATGTCCATTGTACTCGGATGAGTATTTTCTCTCATCATTTGGGGGTAGGCCATGTCCCTGCTCTCCTGCCGGAGACCCTCTCAGTGATGCCCACTTCCTGTAGAGCCATAGGAGATGACCCCATGGCTGCCTCCTCCATGGTCAATCCCTTTTATGAGAAAGTCACGTGTGGCTGTGCTCCCAATGCTGCTAGTCCCCAAGAGGCCAAGAGGCATGATATTCTCTGATGTCCCTCAAAGAAAGTGGTGAGACCGCCCCCCTCCCTTGCCGTACCTTGAGGCAGCTCAGGGGCAGGGTGAAGGCTGCAAGAGAAAGGGAGTAGCATAATTATTTGTCCTTTCCTTCTCCTTCACCTTCACCCCTACCCCATGCTGCCTCCTCCTTCTCCAGACCCTAATAAGGCCATATCCAAAGGCAGCCTCCTCCCTCTTGGCCAGGGAAGCAGGGAGGGGCCAGGACAAGGGCCATCTGTCAGCATGCCCTCTGTGTGTCCCTAAACCCATCCAGGCTCCTGCAAGGCAACAACCCTCACCAAAGTCCCTGGCATCAGCTGTAGCCAGATCAAAGCCTCTGCCCGGACTGGGACCCAGAGCCTCCCGGAGGGAGCCAGGCCTGTCATGCCTGTCACTGGCCCAGATGGCAATCTCCTAGTCAGCGGAGCAGGAACGGCCAACCAGTCAGGACTGGTCTTTCACTTTATCTCATGCCGTGAGTGAAAAAATGATAGCTGCGTGGAGAAGGACACCAACTTTGCTCTTGAAGCCAGAGCCGTGGGTGGCGTGTTGTGCAAACTCAGGCCTGCCTTCCAGGCTCCTCCAGCCAGCCCTGACAGAACTTCCCTGGCTGTGCTCACAGCTTCCCGCCTTGCCTCCTCCATCACGCACAAGCACAGCTCTGCTGATGTCCAAACGCCTCCAGAGGCCTCCACAGACCAACCGGAGGAGGTCTGAAGCACCCCGTGCGCCCAAGGGCTGCCGCGCCCCAACTCCGCATTCATATCCCAGATTCCAGAGAACCTGGAAACACATTCATTCCCAAACTCAGCCCTCTCTTCCAAGTTTCAGGGCCTTTGCACATGACATTTCTTCTGCTTGAAGTGCTCTACCCTCCCCTATCCCACCTGTGGAAACCCATTTCTTCCCTAGGAAGCCTGTGAATAGAAGGAGGGCCCTGGCCATGTGGCCTAAGACCACAGTATTATCCCTTCTCCCAGCACCCAAGCTCCCCACACCCTACTCCCTTGGCCCCTGTCTCCCCAGACCCTACTGAACACAGTAGAATTATAGTTGTAGGGTTGGAAGGGGCCCAAGAACTCCAAGTCCCAATGTTTCTCATATTTTGGGTGCATCAAATCCCCTGGAAGGCTGTTAAAACACAGGTCCCTGGGTGGTTTTGAGTCAGGAGATCCAGAATGGAATCCAAGAATCTGTGTTTCTAACCAGCTACCAGGTAATGCCAATGGTGCTTATCCAAGGAGCACACTGTGAGAACTGCTGACCTAGATTTTGACTCAGAAATTAACCTTGTATCTCTGGTTCTCCTGAAGGATCCAAGGCCGGCACACTTCCGCTTCCGAGAGAGAGAGAGGCAGGGATTCCAGGCACCTGCCACTCAGAGCCCTGGGGAAGATCTCAGGTATCATTGTTATAATGAAGTCAATGACAAGAACATAATATTCTCTGCAGGGAAAATAATCACAGTGATCCATAAAGTAGCATACTGTAACAATATCAATAGTGGCAATAATAATAGTAATAACATGATTATAATATAATGTCATCTGCCCTCATGTGCTAAATCCAGATTGATCTGAGCAATATAAAAGAATTACTGACATACACAAATGCTCGCAAAGCCTAGCTTAGGCGTATTTGGGGCCATTTGGATGATGGAAATGGTGATGATGACTATAATAAAAAGCCACATTTGTACACAGCTTTAGCGTTTCTGAAGCACTTTCACTAGTTTTATTTTAGTGGCAACCCTGGGAAGGAGACTGGCAGGCAAGCTTCTCTGGCTTATAGATGAGCCTCACATTCACACGTCCTTTAAGCCCCCATTCGGCAAATGTGGGTTGAACACCTGTTTTGTGCAAGTCAGCACTGAGCAGAGGCCGGGGTAGGCTTGCAGATAAGATACAGGATGCCCAGTTGAACTTGAATTCATCATTTTGTAGTGTAGCTATACCCCCCCCCATGTTGTAATGGACGTATATCTAGGAAAAATTATTCATCGTTCATCTGAAATTCAAATTTTACTGGGCATCCTGTATTTTTATTTGCTAAGTCTGGCAACCCTACTGGGGAAGGAAGGAAAGGATAAAAAGAATAAGAAATGTTTCTTAGCCTTAGAACAAGCTCACTGTCTGGTTGGAGTTGAAAGACCTCAGACAGATGATCCCAATCCTTGTAATCAGCAGGGCAGGGGCTTGAATATGCACAGGAGTCACCTGGGGATGTTGCAAAACTGCTTGTTCTGACTCAGGAGGTTCAAGGTGGGGCCTGAAAGTCTTCATTTCCAACAAGCTTCCAGGAGATGCCAACTCCGCTGGTCCCTGACCACATTCTGAGTAGGGTGGGTATAAAGGGAAGCTTAGAAGCTGTGGGAGCCTAGAGGAGGCACTCGGTCCATCTTTGGGGATGAAGGAAAAGTTTCTTGGAGGAGGTGGTACCTGGTGGGTCTTGTCTGGTAAGACTCAGGGGTGGAAGGTTGAGAAGACGTAGTGGAAGGAGTACCTTTTTCAAGTCCCTGTGATAGAAGAAAGTACTACATGTTTGGGAAGGGGGTTGTACATGGATTGAGGATAGGTAAGGCGTCACGGGGCTCTGAGAATCCAGAGGAGGATCAGACAAGGCCCCTGCCAACTCAGACCCACATGCCATGTCATGGGAGAGGCAGAGCCATGGACAGACCAGTACAATCCACTGGGGCCGGCGCCTAGTTGGAGATAAGCCCTGGAGGAGCAGGAGTCCAGAGAGGGGTCAACTCACTCCACCTGGGGCTTATGGGATGAATGAATTTAATGTAGCCTTAGCACAGAGCAAAAGGCCAGGCCCTTAGGAAGCCCAGCTGACACAGTATCCCACAGCCTGAACTGTCCCCATTCATCTCACTTCATCTCCATACCTTGGTCAGAACATCAGTGGCAGAGAAACTGGCTAAGTCAGTGGATTTGGATTGATGAATGGGGTTCAGGACTCTTACGTGGTCTTGGGGAGCTTTAAAGTTAATAAACTGGGGTAGTAGCACCCGTGAGGCCTGTCCTGTGTTCTCAGATTTATTATAGTACCCAAGGCAGATGGCTAGTGTTCCTCCACATACATTTGCTCTCCTTTCGTATGGTAATAACAGATAGACTGTGTTTTTGCTGGGTATGTGGCCTCTCAGAGCGAAGTCTATACTTCTCATCCTCCCTGGATGTCGTGGACGTAATCTGAGAGTCTGGGTGCAGAAAAGGAAACTACTCTAGGTTTTCCAAGTAAAATGAGATTTAATAAAGGGGTGCTGTGCTGTGTTCAATCATGTCCTACTCTTTGTGATCCCAGGGATGGTAGCCCACCAGACTCCTCTATCCATGGGAGTCTCCAGGCAAGAATACTGGAGTGGATTGGCATTTCCTACTCCAGGGGATCTTCTCAACCCAAGGATCAAACTCACATCCCTTGTGTCTCTTGCATTGGCAGGTGGATTCGTTACCACTGTACCACCTGGGAAAGCCCTGATGAAGGGGTAGGCGCTTACAAAGTCACTGGCAGGGCTGAAAGTATGCAGGTTGTGGGATGCTGCTAGGATTTCTGATCACATCATGGCAGCTACAAACCAGGGGTCAGGATGCCCCAGGAAACGGCTCCAAAGTCAGCCACCAATAGACACAAGGTGACCAGACAATGCACTGAAGACCCAGCTACTGTCAAAACTCCCATGAGCCAGCGGCTACAGACCATCCATGTCTATCGCCTAAGGAAGAATGGCCACAGCCCTCTTTTTGCCTTCCAAATTGCATGTGGGTGGAGCACATGGGCTGGAACTCATAACCTGAGTTCTAGTCTCATAGGACTCTGAGAAATTCGGTAAGAAGGTTTCCAGGCTCTGTGATAAAGTGAAAGCAGGGCGGAGGGGGTGGGGTGGGGAGCCAAACGCTAACAGTATTACCCTCACCCCTCTGGGCAGCTGAGATAAGAACAGGAGGGGGAAGGTGACATCCCAGCGTGGCAGAGAATCACAACAGAGGTCACCGAGGAGCCAGAGGGGCTGGGACTTTGCATGAATGAGACAGAAACTTCTCCCTTGTCTCAGTCTCCATTTTAGCAGCCAAGCCTGGGTCCTGACACAGCGTCGTGATGTGTGAAATGAGGTCTCAGAGGGATCACTTCCAGAATGTGTGGTGCTGATGCTACTGGAGGGGCAATTCAAACCTGGCCAGTATGAGTATGGCAATAAGTATGCCATCAGCAGAGAAAGAAGTGTTCAGGGCTGTGGGTGGCTGGCGCCAAACGTGGGCCATTGCGGCTATGTGGAGGGAAGTTGTGGAGTGCTCGGAGGGGATGAGGGGTGGTGGAAGACTTCTTGGAGGAGGCAGAGCTAGAGAGAGCGAGGGAGAAAAAGGCTTTCCAATGGAGGCCACTTTATTCTCCCTTTCCCGGGGCTGTGCAAGCGGCAAGCTGTCACGGGGCAGGGGGAGAGAGGTGTGCTGCCCTGGTGCCTATGGTTCACCGGATGGGGCCGACCTTCAACCTGCAGCAGAATGGAGACCAGATGGCAACCCGGGAGGCGTGCAGGGTGAGGGGCTAAACCGGCTCCAAAGGCAGAGCCCTGCGTCTCAGGTATTTAGACTCTGAAGACAGGACAGGGTGGGGATGAACGCACTCAAGCAATGGGCTCCACGTCATGACCTGGTGCTGGGTTCTGACTAGCCCCCTCCCCACCCTGTGGCTCCTCCTCAGGAAGGCACACAGCATTCACTCTTCAAACAGGGGTCCCTTTACTGGGCCTGCAGCCTGGGGAACAAGGACAGTCAGATGAACCTTCATGCCAAGCACTGGGGTAATGCCACAGCCAACCAGTCATTCTCTCTTCACCCACCTGTGGGAAGACTATGTATTTAGATGCAGGATACACCCCAGCTGGCCTAGGTCAGGGCTCATTTAGAGACCAGGCCAGGATCGTCCAGCATAGAGGCACAGTCCAGGGCCAGGATCAGAAATCAGCCTGGCACAGGGACCAATCAGGTAACTAGGGTTGGGCTTGGCCTGGGGCCAAGGTCATAGCTTAGCTTGTGACGAGGACCACTGGCAAGGCTCAGTCTGAAACTGGAGTATGGACTGAGTCTTTCTGTTTTTTTTTTTATATTCATTTATTTGGCTGCATCGGGTCTCAGTTGTGGCAGGCAGGATCTCTGGTTGAGGTGTGCTAACTCTTAGTTGCAGCTTGCGGCATCTAGTTCCTTGACCCCTGGGGAGAATTCAGGCCCCCTGCACTGGGCGTTCACAGTCTCAGTCACGGACCACGAGGGGAGACCCTGGACTTAGTCTGTGATGGGGAAAGAGTGTTGAACTAACTGACCCCCTGTGTACGAGCTCAACTTCATCAGCTTCCTAGATAATTAACCATAATTAAAGGCTACCAGGGTATAAGTGTAATATCTTCATTTACATCATTCTTAACTTTCAAAACCCTCTCATCATTCTTCCCCAAAACTTGTAGTACAGACCCTTTGTCCCTCTGGTAGAAGAGAGAAGACAGGTACAGGGTAAGATGAGCTGCCTCGCCTCTCACAGCAAGTTCAGAGAGAGACAGAACCAGGCAAGAGGCCAGCTGAGCAGGTGCCCAGCCCAGGGCAGTCTGGTGCCCTCACAGCNCAGACCCTTTGTCCCTCTGGTAGAAGAGAGAAGACAGGTACAGGGTAAGATGAGCTGCCTCGCCTCTCACAGCAAGTTCAGAGAGAGACAGAACCAGGCAAGAGGCCAGCTGAGCAGGTGCCCAGCCCAGGGCAGTCTGGTGCCCTCACAGCTTCCTGCAGTGCTTTGGAGACAAGCCCCAGGTCACCCTGAAACCCACGGGCAGGCGGCAGCCGGGCGGGCAGGCAGCTGGCTGGAGGAGTTGGCAGCAGGGACGTCCTGGATCAGAGCCTTGGAGCACAGCCAAGGCTGTTTAGTTGGGGTGGAGGGTAAGTGTGGCGACTTATTCATCCTCCTCTGCAGCAAGCCCCAGGGCAGGTGCCAGCAATTTGCCAGTCCTGAGTGACAGAGCTGGGAACCGCTGAGTGGCCAGGAAAGGTAGGGACCACCCCCACCCCGGTCCTCATGGCCACGCTCAGCCACTGAATGAAATAAGAAATGATGGTAAACTGACAAAATTGAAAATGTAATTAAGACAGATGGAATCAACCGGCAGGGATGATAAAAGCCGTTCCCCAGGCTCTGAGATTTAAGGCGAGGTCACGGGGTGATCCCATCTTGGCCACACAGCCAGCGAAGAGGTGGCAAGGGTGGGAGCTTGAGGATAGAAGCCAAGCTCTATGGAGGACAGTGAGCAAGCTGGGCTGCAGCTGCACCAAGAGAGATGTGGGTCGGATACAAGGAGGAACTTCCTGGAGAAGCGGGTGGGTAAACTTTGGCATAAAATGTGACATCATCTTCTTTCCCCAAGGACGTGTACTTCACTCCTGGACTGACTCGGACACGGGGGCCTGGACGAACTGACCTCTCCAAGATCTGTAGGAATAAGAACAGCTTGACTGTCGAGTGAGGAGTCTGCACAGATGACAGTTGGGAAGAGGACACACGGAAGGGGGCTCAGTGTACAGCAAGTCCCAGAGCCCTTCTGCAGGCCAGAAATGGGAGGTGGGAACTCAGCCCGGCCGCATGGAGGAGGATGTCACCATGCTTGGGTCTGACAGCTCCGAGTGACCCCTTTTTCTCTTTTGGTGTTGCCCCTCATTAGACTAGGAACACAGTGGATGTGAATTCCACTCCCTGAACCCAGAGGAAGCAGCCGGCCTCCTCCTGGGCTTTCCAGAGGCTCTGATAGACAGAAGCCCAGGGGCCCTGGGAGGAGAAGGAGTTTAGGCCTTCATGGAAGGTGGGGTGTCTGGGATCCAGGGGGAGATTCACGCTAGGGACAAGAGCTCAGCACTGACATCTGGGGCAGGCTTGCTCTGCCAGCCACTACTGAGAGAGCCGGCTCAGCCTTTGTTTTGTGGGACTGCACTGGCCGGCTTTATTGGCCCACATTCTCCCTGCATCCTCTGCCAGTGCTCTCTGCAGGGCAACAGGCTGGCAGAAAAGGCAGCTTATTTATGCTTGGTGACCTCCCAGGCTGGTGGCAGAGAAGAGACTTGTCCTCCAATTCAAGGCAGTCATTGAGCTCCCATCTGTTGAACATCTACTCCCTGTAAGGGCCAGGTGGGCAGGGCGAGAGAAGCTTAAGAGGCTCAAGGTTTGTTAGGAGTGGAAACCTATTCCTAGTAATTAGATATAAGTCACTTGTCACTTAGGTAGTAACCCAAAGTGATAGGTGGTTCACATGGTGAATGAACGCACAGGAGCTGGGGGAGGAGGAATTCTGTGCAGGCCAGAGTCCTCAGTGCAGGCTTCTTAGATGAGGAAGGGCATGAACCTGACCTTTGCAGGACTAGAAAGAATGACTTGAAACATTAGAGGATCGGAATGCATCCTGGCTGGCTCAGTGCCTAGATAAATGCATAGAGATGAGAAAGAATATTCAGAAACAGTTTAGTTGAACTTCAGCACAGAACTAAGGTCCAAGGTGGGGTGCACAGAACTCCTAGGAGATCCCAGCAGGTCCAAGGCCACTATGGGATCAAAAGTTTCTCTCCGAGTAGAGCTTGTGCCCAGGGGTGCATTCATTTCCCCAAATGGATGCATCCATCTCCAACTCAGCTCAAGATCCAAACAGCCAAGCACTCGGGCCTCTTATTCTCGTGTCTACACAACAGGTTCCCCAATCGTGACCTACTCCCCAAGCCATAGAAAATGAAACCACAGACTGGAATAAATGTCCCCCCTCTGCTGTGCCAGTAGTGAAGGATCAAAGTCACTTGGCCCCCCACCATGGCCACACAGTGGTGAGATACACGGCAGGAGAGGAGGCCAGCGCCCCATGTATTCTCCTTCCACTAGGAACTGGACTGTGAGCCCCACTGGCCCCAAGGCCGGCCAGCAGGCCTCCATTGCCAAAGAGGATGTAATGGAGACAGGTTGGTCCTGCCATCCCTGGACCATCTTTTATTATAGGACACGTCCTTGTTATAGATACTGAGCATAAAACAGGGCCAGCATCATTCAAGAGACTGGAGAGACACAGGAGGAGCGCTCCATCATTTCAAGTACATCATCCATCCATCCGTCAGAAGCTCAGCATTTGTGCCTGCAGCTAGAACAGTGAAATACCAGGTCAGGATTTATTGGGGGGGGGGTGAGTTTAAGTCATAATTTATGCCATTCTCTCTCCTTCTTAGGGACAGTCTTTCTGAAACATCTCTATCTCCCTGGCTAGCCATTCCTAATGACCCAAGACGTGTGTATCTGCAGCCCCTTTCAGGGGTGTTTTCTCCATTATCTCCCCCAAACTTACCTTGGGGCAGTCCCCGCCTCTGATCTGAGGGTACAGGTCCCCAGAGTACAAACTGAATGATGACAAGAAGATAAGGTCCCTTTGCCTGCTGGATCCCCTGGGGATGTCAGCATTTCAGGGAAAGCCCACTGCTTCACCCCGATGACTCCAAGGGAACAATGGCAACTCTAGGTCCAAACTGTGTAACCTTGGAGAGTTCATTCTCCACACTCTTACCTTCTCTGGAAAATGAAGGGGCCTGATTGGATGAACTCTAAAGCTTCCCCCCACCTTGCCACCAAAAACTAGGTAAGCATGTGTCCTGGAGACCTCAGCTCATTTGAGGCAAAGTCTAGCAAAAGGAGAAGGGCAGCAGAGGATGGAATGGTTAGATGGCATCACTGACTCACTGGACATGAATTTAAGCAAACTCTGGGAGATAGTGGAGGACAGAGGGGCCTTGCATGCTGCAGTCCATGGGGTCCCAAAGAGTCAGACACGACTCAGGGGCTGAACACAACATCTAGCAAAAGGTAGGCCTCCCAGCGTTCTGGAGAGAAGTTTAAGTCAAGGATTGTCACAGGGGCTGTGAAGATAACACTTCGTCACCCCTCATCTTGGGAGGATACCGAAGGGAGCTGTTCTTTTCAGGAGGGCAGTAGAGGGGCTTCAGTGCTGGTTTCTGCCCCCCCTCTTTCCCTCTGCTCTCTTATTCTCTAACTCTGCCTGTCTTTTCATTCTCATCTGATTTATGCCTGCCTTGAACTTTGCCATCCTGCTTCTGACAAACTTCTTATTTCAAACCACCTTTTGCCAGACCGCAAATAACCCCAGTGTTGACCCAGATGCAAACCAAAGCCTCAGTGTCCAAATTCTGATTGGTCTTATTGATATTTAATGGCCTCGGAGGAGCCTGTCTTAGCAAGAAACCCCCTCGGACAGGCAAAATTGTTGGAGAAACATTCTTGAACATGGGCAGTGAACATCAAACATTCTTAGAAGCTAGGAACCATGCTCACTCTAATTTCCTCACTCCACTTTGTGTTCTTTCAAGGTTTAGCTGGTTCTGTCCAGAACCATGAGCTCCAGGGCCCTTTCAGAGAAAGCTGACTTGGGATGGAGTTGTGTGAGATAAGGATTCACACCGAGGAAACGTTGTGGCTCCAAACACATGTCTTAACAGAACAGGTAAGTAACACGGTTGTGAAACAGCACTGTCTTTTGATCAGATATACAGGTCTTTAAAAATTTTTTTGAATCTGAAATATCTTCACCTAGCCTGGAAAGGAAATACGTTAAAGCTACTCAGTGAAAGGTTCCCTTTCATTCCCATCTAAGATCCAACCAGTCCCTATGCCCCCACCTCCAAACTGCTACTAACTTCTTATGAAGTCTTCCAGACTTTCCTTATGTCTGTTGTAAACAAAACTAAATATACATTCACATTTCTCCCCTATTTTTCACCAAAGTTAGTAACCTATACTCTACAGTATCCTATATAGTATCGTATCCTATGCTAACTTTCACCAAAGTTAGTATACTACATCCTATATAGTGTCCTATCCTATTCCACTCCTTTCTTATTTCACCTAATGAGATATCTTGATCTTTTTATTTCTTAGAAAGTCCCTTCATTCATTTTGACAGCAATACAGTATTCCATTGCTGACTTTATGTAATTTGAAAATCTTTCTACATCCAAACATATTTTGAAGTGGTTTGAAGGAGACCATGCAGCTTCCCTGGCGGCTCAGGGGGTAAAGTTTCTCCCTGAAATGCAGGAGACCCGGGTTCAATCCCTGGGTTGGGAAGATCCCCTGAAGAAGGGAATGGCAACCCACTCGTTTTCTTGCCTGGAGAATCTCATGGACAGAGGAACCTGGTGGGCTACAGTCCATGGGGTCACAAAGAATCAGACACGACTGAGCGACTAAGCATGCATGCAGGAAGGAGAACATACCCTTACTGGAGGATGTTTGAGATAAAAGATCAACATGACTCACAGCAGAGAGTCTTCAGTTTACGTAAGAATGGACTTGGGAGGCAGAAGACATGCTTCCCCACCCCCACACCTCTCCCAGAGGCTTATCCAGTAGGTCTGAGATTGGACCAGTAAACTGCACTTTAGCAAGTTGATTCTGTTCCAGGCATCTACAGCCCTTTCTTTGAGAAGCTCTGGTGAATGGGAAAGGAAGCAAGAACTACATCCTCTGCTGAAAATATTGAGGTTGTTGCAATTAATCATTAAATTTAGCTCCAAGGTTCCTGGCAGCTCAGACCAAAGTGGAACCAAAAGGATATAGTGTTCTCCCTGCCAGAACAAAAGGCCAGTTTTTCAGGAGACATAAACACATCTCTGGCACTAAATTCTAAGCAAAATTTATCATGGGAGCCATCACTGAGGGGACATTGAGCTGCACAACAAGCGGCATCTTCCCCAGAAAATGCAGGCACATTCTTCAGAGTTCCTCTGCAGAAGTCATGGCCTGGCCCCAAGCTCCAGACAGTCCAGCTCAGGACACTGTTTCTGCAGGAAGGTCAGCCAACGCTGGCCAGAGGGGAGAAAACACAGGGCACCTGAGACTGAATGTCCAGAACATTCATGCCATGGTCAGAAAGTCTGAATGGAGAAGCTCAGTGCAACTGAGGAGAGAAAACCAGAAGACATACTCCCTGGGCTTCTGAACCCAAGGCAAGGCAGGACCTCATCCTTGGTCCCTAGGCCATGACCAGTATGAAGAAAGAGGCCTCTCACCTTACCCTAAGAAGCTCCTGGAACAATATGGTGGGAGGGAGAGTGGATGGACAGCTATTTCCCCATTTTCCCCACCTGTAACTTTGAGCATCTCTCAAGTCTTCAGCAAACGGTGCCACTTTCTCATTAAGCATACACGTCAGGAATTGAGACACGGAGAACGCCCAGTAAATATTGGCACTGACAATATAGGTAGACGGGGAGGGGCAGGAACCAGTGTGTTCCCCATCCTGCTGTCCTTGGTATATCTTGAAAATCCCCCGTGTTTATGGATTCCAAGGGGACAAATCAAAGTAAGTATGTCCAGTATCCTAAATATGATCCCTTAACCCCAACTTATATCTGCTCAAACTTGTTGTCATTCAGTTTCCCAGTTGTATCTGACACTTTGTGATGCTGTGGACTGCAGTACACCAGGCCTCCGTGTCTCTCACCATCTCCCGAAGTTTGCCCAAGTTCATGTCCATTGCATCGGTCATGCCATCCAACCATCTCATCTTCTGATGCCCTCTTCTCCTTGTGCCCCCAATGTTTCCCAGCATCATGGAATTTTCCAATGAGTCAACTGTTCGCATCAGGTGACCAAAATACTGGAATTTCAGCTTCAGCATCAGTCCTTCCAATGAATATTCAGGGCCAATTTCCTTTAAGATTGACTGCCTTCTCAAACTTAGGTAGACCAAAACGTAAAGCCATTTTCTCCTCTTGGCTCACCCTCACTCCAAACTGGACAATGACCTCGGTATCGTGATTGACCTCAGCTATGGATGAGTTGGAATAGATGAGGACACACCTCTAGAGGGTATTTATCAGATGAAGCTGTGATCTGGACAGATTTCATTCCTCTCCCCATGAGATGGCAGAGAACTAAAGAATTACAGTGAGGACTGCTAGTTCTATACCAAATCCATTCTCCTCCCTCCATAATGATAAAGTTGTAGTTAGCCATATGGTTGTCAGCTAGGACTACATTTTCCAACCTCTGTGCAACCAAGTGCAACTGTCAGACTAAATCCTCACCAATAGTGAATGCAGTATCCCCCATTTCCAGGCCTGGGCCATGGAACCTTGCACATGCTCCAATATCCTCCCTTCCCACAAGCCCATACTCAAGACATACCTCTGACTCAGCCCCAGCCAAGCAGGTAAATACAGTGCCCTAAAAAGTGGTTCTTAATATTTTAGAGTACCTTAGTTGTCTAGGGGGCTTCCCTAAAGGCTCAGTGGTAAAGGATCCGCCTGCCAATGCAGGAGAGTCAGGTTCAATCCCTGGATAGAGAAGATCCCCTGAAGAAGGAAATGGCAACCCACTCTAGTATTCTTGACTGGAAAATTCTATGGACAGACGAGCCTGGTGGGCTACAGCCCACCCGGCTGATAAATACCCACTAGAGATGTGTCCTCATCTATTCCAACTCAGCCACAGGGTCACAAAGAGTCAGACACAAGTGAGCATGCCTGCTTACAATCACAATGGTCCTTGAAAGTAGAGGCAGGAGGCAAGTAAGTCAACATCAGAGTGCTGTACTAGAAAGACACAACCAGCATTTCTGGCTTTGAAGACTGGAGGAAGGGGCCATGAACCAAAGAATGAGGACAGATCCTAGATGCTGGAAAAGGCAAGGAAATAGATTCTCCCCTAGAGTCTCCAGAAGGGAACACAGTCCTGTCAACACTTTGATTTAATCAGTGAAACCTGCACCAGACATCTGACCTCCAAAACTGTAAGAAAATTAACTGTGTTGTTTTCGGCCACCAGATTTGTGGTACTTGGTCGTGGAAGCCCTAGGAAACGAACAGCTTGGGAACTGTTCTCTGAGTAAGGCTGATCTGGCCTCCAGAGCTGGGAGCTCCTTGAGGTGGGGGTCGTCTTCTCTACCTCCCCCACAGCACCCGGCTTGGGGCAGGGTCCTGAGATGGACACACAGTAAAGTCATACGTGCATGGCTGCATCTCCTTTCCTGCTTTCTGAAACAAAAGGCAAAGACCATGTTGTGTCACTGTTTGGGACACCTCGCATCACTGACACCTACAACTGAGAGCTGACTGTCCAGAGATAGGACTTCATTTTGGGCCTAACCTGAGACTTCATTCTACTAATCATTTTAGCAAAAACCTTGACCCCTAGAGAGGAGATTGCAGGATGACTGACACAAACTAGCCCTGCTCTCATGGCCCAGCCTTTCATGTCCATCAAGGCCACTGGGGACTTTGAGGAAGCCTCTTTTTTAAAAAATAAATTTCTAGATTTCTTTTTAAAGTTTTGTTTTCAATTTTAAAAAATTGGTTTTGGTCACACCGCCTGGCATGTGCAAGTGTAATCTTAGTTCCCTGACAAGAGATTGAACCCACACCCTCTGTATTGGAAACGGGGAGTCTTAACCACTACTGCCAGGGAAGCCCCTAGGGAAGTCTTCGAGGGAGACTGCTGGTCTGTTAGAATATGCTCCAAGCTGGGGGTGGGGAGAGGCAAGGAAAAGTAAGGATAAGATCCAGGCTCCCTCTGGAGGCCTGTCTTCAGAAGTGGATGTGAGGGCAGCTTGTGGACCTGGGAAGGGCATCTGGAGAAGGAAACAAGCTTGACCAGGGACTCTGGGCATATGGAGGGCTCTGCTGAGTAAGGGGTTGTGTGATGGAAAAAAGCAAATATCTACAGGTAGGGAGGATTTACACAGAATCCTCACTACTCTCCAGCCTCTGTTCCCAAAAGGAGCCCATCACCTCGCTGACACTCAAGAAGCTGCCCTGAGCCCACAGTGGGCTGCAAGCCCTCCCAAGTGCTCTCTTCCGGGAAGACCTCGGTGATCTCCCAGCTCTCCTTGGTGTTCATACACTGACCCCCTTCAGCCTGCACCCCCTTGCTGCATCTCCTTGCTCGCTGAGTCACACTCTCATCTGCCCACCCAAACATGAGCCTCCTGGGGACAAAGCCCTATTTCTTCGTAAAAGCAGGCACTCATGTCTAAGCAGGAAGAACCGGAAATAAAGGATGACATTAACTAGCAGTTGTACAAAAGGTAAAACCACTGTAGTTGGTACCTTTGCTGGCAGACTGGAAAGTTGGTGGGAACACGAACCCTGAGCCAAGTGCAAGAGCAGAAACTAGGAGCCCTCGGATTCAGACTCAGCCTTGCCAGGGTCTCCCAGTGTGACATTAGGCACGTCCCTTTACCATCACCTGCACAGGCTTGGCTTCCTTATCTTTAAAACAGAATTATAAATCCATCCATGTTTAACCATGGGAGATGATTTATGAGAACGACCTTAAGAGCGTCTGGAATTCTTTTCAGCCCTGAAATTGAAACAGGCAAAAGGAATGGACCCTGCACAACTGAGCCAAAATGAGGAGAATTATGTCAAGCTAAGGACATATTGATTAAATCCAATAATCCTCTACCAAAGTGGACTCCTGGGGCCAAAATGGAGGGATGGGATGTTGCAACCAAGGAGAGAGGGACCAGCAGAGATGTGCTGTTTTATCCATCTGGTCAAACAGCCCTGGAGACAATAACTATCTGGAATGGCCCCTCAGAGTTCCGTGTTTGGGACCAGCAGGCCAGGTCTTGATCAGACAGGGAAGAACACAGCCTGTCAATCATTTACACTCTAGTGTGAATTCTATAGCCACTTTACCGCTCCCTAAGGGGTTAATCTGTCAGCCTGAACTCTCCAGGCAAATGCAAGATTCTGTCCCAGGTATCACAGTGAAAAGAATCGATCATGGAGCCTTCAACTACACAGCCACTGCTCTCTCAGCTCGGTTCAGTCACCCCTGAATCACAGAAATGTGCAAATGGGGCCTTCTTGCCCTTCTCACAAGCATAAGCAGTGAATGGCCATGCCCAGGAAGGAGAAAGATCCCATCCTTAGTGGTGTCAAGTCTTGGACCAGTTCCTTGAACAGGAATCAGCCTTCTAAAATGTGCGTTAATGATATACAAGTTCCCTCATAAGCTTGGATTCCAAGATTCTGTGTCAAGGACACACACACACATGCTCTAAGGCCGTGTTGCCTTTTCCCCAAAGCGGGTGTTTTACAATCCTCCCTGGGTGCCCTGACCTATTTGCATAGGGTTACTTCGTGGGCAAACACTGGGGCTGCAGGCCTGACACTTGAGGCTCACTCTCTAGGCACCCTGGAAAAGACCCTGGAGCAGCCAACTCCCAGGTAACCGGTTTGCACAGCATTCCGCTAGTCCTGAGAGGAGTTCAGGGACAGAAGGAGGGCCGGCCGGGACTTGCCACTTTCCCATGCCCAAACCCCCCAAACTGCAAGGGGTGCATTTTCCTTCCTTTGGAAACAGAAGGGACTGGCAGCTTCTCCACCATTCTGGCACTGTTTGAACGGGAGTTCATGCCAGAAAGGGCCGAGGTGGAATGAAGGAAGGAGCTAACATATAGAGACAGTGAAAGACAGGGAAGCCTGGCGTGCTGCAGTCCATGGGGTCACAAAGCGTCAGACACGACTTAGCAACTGAACAATGACATTTAGAGAGTTCCTACCCTGTGCTCAAAACTGAGGGAGCACTTTATAAGCATTTGTCCGTTCTTTTGATCATTAAGTCATTCACCAGTTACTTCAGCAAATACATAGTAAGCATCCACCACACCTTAGGCCTGGTCCTGCCTTTAAGGAGTCCATAGAATAATGAAAGATACGAAGGTTATGCCATTACCTCTCACAAAATCCCTATGATGAAGGTACTATTCTTCCCATTTTACAGATGAGGAGACTGACGAGCAGAGAGGTTAAGCAGCTGGCCCAGGTTTACACAGTGGCACGTCTGGGAAACAGCTTTGGTTTTTCATTCTTTACTGCCACCCCCTCCTACAGTGTGTCTGTCCTCATATGTAAAGTGGGGGTGCAGCTCCCTATTTGCAGCATTCCTACGAAGACTCGGTTAGAGGCGCGGGACACTCAGCGCTGCCATGATGTGGGTGTGCAGGGAGCGGCTCATGGCGCAGTGGCTCTTGTGGCTCCAAGCCCCGTGTTCCCTCACTTTCTCGTGTGTTTGTCGGAGACAGGCTGCCACAAAGCTGTACTTAACAGGAGCGCTGGAAGGAAGGAGGCAATTAAAGGCTTGGGAAAGCCTGGGTTCTGTGAGAAGCAGATATTTATCAGTCTGTCACCAGGTAATAACTGAGCACCAGTTGTGTATCCTCAGGATCTGAAAAGGAAATGAAAGTCCCAGAAGATAAAATCCTCACCCTCAGGGAACTCTCAGCATGGCTATGGAGGTAAAATAGTCACATGAAACCACAGAGGTCAGAGGCCTGGCTATGAGTTCACAGCATAAGTACTATAGGAACCCAGAGGTGGGCATGGGTAATCAGAAAGCTTCCTGGAGAAGAAAAACTCGAGCTCAGCCCTCAAAGGATCTAGATGGGTAAAGTAGAGGGGCTGATAAGAGGATATTAAGCAAGCTCAGCCACTGGGCATGATGTGTTTTTTTAAATTTTTAAATAACTATAGACTTCAGGAAGTTGCAAAAATAGCATAAAAATGTCCTTAACTAACTGTCACTCAGCTACCCCAATGGTATGGAGGAACATAGGGACAATTATAGTGATTTCAAAACCAAGAAACTGATGTTAGCACAATACAATTAACTAGACTATAGACCCTACCCNCTATAGACTTCAGGAAGTTGCAAAAATAGCATAAAAATGTCCTTAACTAACTGTCACTCAGCTACCCCAATGGTATGGAGGAACATAGGGACAATTATAGTGATTTCAAAACCAAGAAACTGATGTTAGCACAATACAATTAACTAGACTATAGACCCTACCCAGATTTTACTAGTTTTTGTCTGGATTCACTTTTTGCATATGTGTATGTATAGTTGTTGTTTGCTATTTAGCTGCTTAGTTGTATCTGACTCTGCAACCCCATGGACTGCAGCACACCAGGCTTCCCTGTCCTTCACCATCTCCTGGAGTTTGCTCAAACTTGTGTCCATTGACTCAGTGATGCCATCCAACCATCTCATCCTCTGTCACCCCCTTCTCCTCCTACCTTCAATCTTTCTCAGTATCAGGGCCTTTTCNTGCTGCACCACCCAGATGGCCCTTATAGGACTCACTCTCACGGTTGATGGGAGGTGCTTGTCTGACAGCTCTCATCTCTCCACTCTCTATGGGAACTGTCTCTGGAGAAAGTGTCCTTGTCCAAGATCACAATCCCTTCCCAAGGCAGTCAACACCCAATTACTGGTCAATGACATAGTATAAAGGCCCAGCTCCTTAACCCCAACTCAAGACAACTCTGAAGGATCATTCCAGCACCAGAGCTCCTGCAGAATCAGCTGAGACTATCACTGAGACTGCCTCGCAGCTCAGCTTCTCCCTCTGCCCAATCCTGCTCCCTTTCCTCCCCCACAAACATTGGCCCTGAGGCCATTCTCCAATAAATTTTCTGCATATTAATCATTTCAGAGTATGCTTCCAGGTGAACACAAACTAAAATCTTGGCCCCAGGGGATTAGGCTTCCTATTGATATCCCTGCACCATCTGACAACTGAGACCCAGGCCCATCAAGGCACAGTAGAGCCACCTTGCATATCAGTTTTCCCCCAATTTGCTAAAGACTGCTCACTCCACTTTCAATGACAGCCCTCAGTCTTGCTTCTAGCAGCAGGCCTTCCCTGATGTTATCTGGGTCACCTGCCATAGTCAAATTGGCTTTGAATGCAAGAAGATCGGGGTTTGGGTCTCAGCTCCCTCACTGACCAGCTAGGTGAACCTGGGCTTATTACCTAATCTTTTCAAGTCACTATTCCCATGTCAAAGCAGAAATTATAATAAAAATATCACAGGCCTGTTAAGAGGATTAAATGATGCAACATAAGGAAACCTGTTTAGCACAGTGCCTGGCATATAAAAATGTGCTCAACATACACAAATTTCCTTTCCTTCTTTTGGGTCTGGGACACTTTCCATAAAATTGCCTATTATTAACAAATTTTAGTTAACCCAGTACTGAGCATCACAAGCACAGGGGTGGCACAGGTCTACAGGAAAAGTTTCGAATTTTCCATGTGCCAGAGCAGGGGAGTAGGTGATGGTCAATCAACTCAACCCTCCCTATATGCTAGCCTTGATTTTCACGCTGCTGGAAAATTCTTGCATCCAATGAAAATTCTTCATAGCACAAAGAATAGCAGGTATTTTCATTTTGCCCTAAGGGGAAATGGAAGCCAGCCAGACCTCCTTTTATACCTGGCTGGAACAGGGGCTGTGTTTCCTTAAGACACAGGACCAGCCCTTTTTCCCAAGCAGCAGGGAAATGGGTTGGAGCGAGGGTGGTACCTGAGATTATGGCTGCTGGGGCCACACAGCTGGGTGCTGGCTGAGAGCAGGTGAGCAGACAAATCAGCCTGTTAAAATCATTTTGTGAAAGTGCAACTTGTACTGAAATAATAGCACCAAGAATCCAATTTTCCAACCACTGTCTCTTCCCAAATGCAAGAAGCCTCTGCTCCCCTCCACTGTCTCCCTGCTCCCTCAGCCCAATCCCTCTCCCCCCTCCTCAGGTGAGCAGAAGAGGCCCTGACCTCCCCAGGCTGAAACCCGTTCTCAGAGCAGCATCCTTGAGTGAGCTGAGTGTGCATAACAGGAGCTGGAGGGGGCGTGGGAAGCCTGGGGCAGAAAGCCACGGACCCCAGGCACATCCCAGCTCCAGCTGGGCCCTTTCTGTCAACCTTGGCCCAGCACACACCGTCCTCAGTGACACTTGCGCTGGGCTCAGAGAATGCTGAATTCAGCCCCAATTAAGGGGCCATCTCAGGGCAGGCTGCCGGCACCAGCAGCTGCTATTTTGGGACTTGGTGAAGACACAATCTTCTCTCTCTCTCCTCCATCTCTGCTCTTTCATTTCTCCTCTCTCTCCTCTCTCCACTTCCATTATCTCTCTAGGTTTTTCTACCTGACTCTGCACGTCTTTTCCTCTCCTGGCTTCTCTGTCTGTCGGTCTCCCCCCTCTGTGACTGTATCTCACTCTACATTTCTTATCAAAGCAATTTGACAAACATTCCCACTGCTACTGCACCAGGCCCTGTGCTCTGGGGAGAAAATGAGGCACAGTCTCCTGCTCTGGAGGAGCCCTGGGTGTGCTCTGTCTTTTTATGGTTCTCTCCACCCCCTCCGCATCTTAACCAGATATTAAGACACTCCCTCTACCCAGGAACTCCAGGTCTTCGGAGGGCCACCTTCTGGTCCTAGTGTAGTTTCTGTATCCCAGGACCTCTCCCCTTCTAGGCTTCCAATTCCAGCAGCAAAACCCCTGGCATTGCCCAGGTGGGTCTGTGGCAGAAAACGCTCCAGGATGTCCAAGAGGCACAAGGCCATGCTGCCCCCCTATCCTGAGCCTGAGCAGACCTGGCCCAGGGCCTGCCATGTAGGATTACTTGATCTCCCTGGCCAGACCAGTAGGAATGACCTTGTCAACCAAGAGACCAAGTATTCATAGATCCAAGTCTCTTCCTTCCAGGGGAGAAGGTCCCCTAAAGGGCCCCTGATAGTACCACACTGGGTTTAAGAGGATATCTTATCTCTATCCACTCTGCCTTTCAAAATACTAGGCCCAGCTCACTTCTCTCCTCCTGATCACCCAGCCCCTGCCACCATCTCTTGCCCCAGCCTCGGAAGCCTGACCTGGTCCCAGGTCTCCAACCCTGGGACCTGCTGGCTGTATTTATCCTGATCTGTGTCCTTTGATGCAGGGTGTGGGGCAGGGACATTTAACAGGACACACCTGTGAACTCTACAAGGTCCTTCCGCTCGAGGAGTTCTCCCTTCTGGGGCTTCCCCATGTACTAGGAATTGAGGGTGTGTGATAACTTCTTATGCATAGTATTGAATTAATGAATTTAAAAAAATTACCACCTATGATGTGCCAAGGGATTCACAGACCAGCCTGAGGTTTATCAGCACCATTCTAGAGCTGAAGGAACTGAAGCCCAAAGAAGTTCCCAAAGTCAAATGATAGGAACCCAGGCTTCCTGATTCTGCAGCCTGAGCTTGTTCCAAAGCCCAGCTCCTGCTGATAAAAAAAAGAAGGAAAGAAAAGACTTCGACGGAACATGGTTCTTCCCCAGGGAATTCTTAATTTGAGATCCAGGGGCCTCATTGCCCTTAGCAGTCTGGGCTACCTGCACACTGAGCCAGTCTCAGGCTCTGGCAGAGTGGAGAAGCTCTTGCTCTGGGCCAGTGGGGCACAGTTAGTGACATGTTTGACAAGTTCTCAAAGGGAGCCCAGGAGCCAGAGGACACCGTGGGGGAGGAAGGGGTGCTCCTTGAGCCAATATCAGCCAAAGGTAAGGGGAGGAGGCACCAAAGGCTCCCAGCGGGGCTGAGACTTCCACTTCTGGTGGAAAACAGGAGGNGGGCACAGTTAGTGACATGTTTGACAAGTTCTCAAAGGGAGCCCAGGAGCCAGAGGACACCGTGGGGGAGGAAGGGGTGCTCCTTGAGCCAATATCAGCCAAAGGTAAGGGGAGGAGGCACCAAAGGCTCCCAGCGGGGCTGAGACTTCCACTTCTGGTGGAAAACAGGAGGTTGGTCGTCCAGGGCTGTCTTTGAAAGCTCCCACAGAGTGGACATGGAACCTGGGTCCTCCTTGGTGGTCAGTCAGTCCCCTCAGGTCTGTGGCATGAGAGAGGTGTCTGGAGCAGGCTGGGAAGTTGCTTTGACACCCCTTTCCTTGGTGGGTTTTTCAAGACCCCTCTGCTCTTGGTCAGCTGTGCCATCACGGCAGGATGTGCCCAATGAAGAAGCAGGGGTGGGGAGACGGGCTGTGCCAAGCTGCTCCAGAGGAAAGCTGGGGCCTCTGGGTGGGTGCTGTGCAGAGGCAGGGCCCTGAAACCTGTCAGCAGCCCAGGCCCAGCCCAGGAGGCTAGAGCCCTGACCTCTGGGGGACCCTGGCTCCCAAGCCACCCTAGCCTAGGTCCAATGACTTCTAACCAGTGGGCAGTCTCTGGAGCTGTAGCGGGTCCCAGCCCCTGAATTCTGGGCCCAAGATGACTCAGGCCACCAAGCCCAACAGATTCTAAACCACCCCCTCTTCTTTGGCTCTACTACCTCTGCTCGGATCAGACATTCCTCTCGTGACCCCTGGACTGCTGTCTATATGCTCGTCCAGGCTCTGTTCTGCCCCATCCACTGCAGGGCCAGCTTTCCAGCTCAGCTTCATGACCACCCTCATCCTGCACCAACACCCACGGTACAGTGACAGGGTCCCTGTAACCTCTCCAGGCCCATGCACACGCTCCCCAGCACACCTCCCTGGGTTCAGCTTCACACAGCCGCGGCCATTCCCCAAACACACCCGCCTGCTTCCTCCTGCTCTCTCCCGCGCTATGCCCTCTGCACAAGACAGATTCTCCCAGATCTGCCTAGAACTACTGGTCCGCGTCTAGTCCTCAACTCCGCTTCTAGACGCCACTGAAGCTCTACCTTCTTCAGGAAGCCTTTCCTAGCCACCAGGCTAGGCCCAGTAATGCCCCTGGTCTCTCTTTGTGCCCCATGGTCTTGTGTCTTGGTCCTTGCTGGGNAGATTCTCCCAGATCTGCCTAGAACTACTGGTCCGCGTCTAGTCCTCAACTCCGCTTCTAGACGCCACTGAAGCTCTACCTTCTTCAGGAAGCCTTTCCTAGCCACCAGGCTAGGCCCAGTAATGCCCCTGGTCTCTCTTTGTGCCCCATGGTCTTGTGTCTTGGTCCTTGCTGGGTTGTCACTGCTGGAAGGAGTGTCTCCTTCAGAGAACTGGGCATTCTGGAGGGCAGGGGATATCTCTGATTCACCTCTGTGCTCCATAGCCCAGCATGGTGGGATGATTAAAAAAACAAAAACAGCAGGAAGCCACTCACTAGATCAGTCATCTCACTGAGATGACAACACAATACACACACACACACACACACACACACTCCCCTACCTGAGCCTTCAGAGGACCAAGAAGTTGAGAGCTAAGCCATCTTGGAGTGTTCCCCTGAGAATGCAGGGTTTGAACTAGGTCCTGGAGGCTTGCTCTGCTCCTGTCCAAGGATGCAGGTGTGGATTCTTGCACCAAGCAAGGCTGGACGGAAGATGACTATGGTGAATCACATTCACAGGCCCCAGTGCTTTACCCGCTCCCGTGTCCATGCCCTTTACTGTGTGATTCTGCATTGCTCTTCCCTACCCTCCCCTGCCCCTGAGAACAGCCATGACTTGCCTGGGCCTATGGGATGCCAGCAGGCTTGAAATGTGCTTTGACACCAGAGCCTGCCTTCTTGTGCTCTGCCATGACCGTGAGAACACACCCCCACTAGCCTACTGGAGGATGAGAAACGTGGAGCAGAGCCCAGTCATCACAGTCACCCCAGCCAAGGCTAGTCTAGGGCAGTCAGTGGCCAGCCAACCTCCAGACATGTGAGTGAGCCCACCCGAGACCTGAAGAACCACTCAGCAGAGCCCAGCCTAAATTGCTGACCCACAGAATAGTAAGTTAAATGCTTATTATTTCAAAACACTGAATTCCAAGGCTTTGTTACACAGCATTATTGAGACTATACAGTGACTAGGGTTAAGGAGATCAGCCTAGGAAGATGTGAGTTTATCCATAATAGTGCCCAAAGTGGGCTGGTTATTAGGGAGTCTGAGTAGAGTCCCTCTTTTCTTCAGCCTTTTCCACTGCCCTCACATTTCCAGCCACCTTGGGCTTCGTGAGGCCTCACACATGTACTATATCTCTGCACAACCTATTCCCTCCTCCTAGAATGCCTGTTCTATCTTGTCCTCTTTGTATCCTGTCTTTCCTTCAAGGTCTGGTCATACTCTAGAGAGCTTTATAGATACACAGCCTCCTAGCCACCTTAAACCTTTTAGGAAAAACACAAGGTGTAAGTGAGTAAAATTCCCTCCTTTTTGTCTCTGCCCGTCCCCACATCCCACTGTAGTCTGTCTTAGCTTTACTGTGGCACAGTCATTAACTCATGGAGCTCTGCTAGTTTCTGAATAGTAAGTAGATCCTGCCCGGCCATAGAGGGAGCAGGCCTCCAGAACTCCTAGATCTCACAGGGGCTCATCAGAGTTTCTGATACTAAGAAGCATCTGGGAAGGGGGCAGCAAATAGAGATGAATACACTTTCCAGCTTTTGATTTTCGAACAATGTGACATGATGCATTGTAAAGAAAAAAAAAATCCTGAAATCCAAAGACCTATTTTCAAATGGGCTGCTGCTGCTGCTAAGTCGCTTCAGTCGTGTCTGACTCTGTGCAACCCCATAGACGGCAGCCCACCAGGCTCCCCCATCCCTGGGATTCTCCAGGCAAGAACACTGGAGTGGGTTGCCATTTCCTTCTCCAATGCATGAAAGTGAAAAGTGAAGTGAAGTCGCTCAGTAGTGTCCAACTTTTCGCGACCCCATGGACTGCAACCCACCAGNGCAGGACAGAGTACGAGCAGGAGCTAAAGAGTGGGGCTCAGACTCCCCAGGAAAGGGACAGGGCAGCATGGGCTAGAGGAGCCAAGAGGCCTTCCTGGCCGAAGGGACGGGCATGAGTTGACCTTGAAGGTCATGGCTGCTGCTGCAGTGAGCCTGGGCATGGCTGACTGAGGTTGCAAGCCTCAAAGGCAGGCACCTAAAACTCCTTGGGAGGCCACCCATGGCAGTGCTAAGGAACAGACCTCCAGACACAGGAGTCCAGCTGCAGGGGAGCCAGCAGTGGCTGCAAGGGGATTCGAGCAGAGGCAGGATGGCACTGGTGCCCAGGAGTTTCCCTTCTGCCTTTTCTGTGAAGGAGTGAGCACAGGACTAATGAGTGAATGACCCAGAACACAGGCCTGCAGGTGGCTACCTGCTTCTGCCCTCAGGCCTGATCATAACAGAAGCCGACTATCAGCCCTCAGAGGCACAACTTCTGGTCGTAGCGAGAAGGAGCCAGGGAATCCTGCTCTGTCCACAGATCTCCTAGGTCTGTCAGGGCAAACCACCCCTCAGAACTAAGCCTTCCACACATCCATAGGCCATTTCAGCTATGTGGGTCCAGTGGCCCCAAAATGGGGATTATTATACCCAATCTAGAGACTGGAAATCTGAGTCCCAGGGAGAAGAAGGGGTTTGACCTATACCGAGCTCCAGGACTAGGACCTGGCCTTCTGCTCCTCAGCTGAGTCAGTGTAGACAAAATAACCAGATAAGCTGGGTCAGTGTAGACAAGGTAGCCAGAGAACTTGGGTCAGTGCAGACAACTGGATTACCAGGAGCAAAAGAATCCATTCTGGAATAAAATTCACACTGCAGAGATATGTGGTAAGCCCTGTATACATGCTCATGCTAGGTACTAAGCTGGACACTGCACAGGGCCTCATTTAAGACTCAGATCTACCCATTGGGTTCATGATCCTCACCTCCATGGATAGGGGAAGGAACAGAGGCTTGTTTTTTTAGAGCCTGGGGATCTTTTCCAAACCACCCAGGGGGAAGGGCAGAGCCTGGGTCTGAAGGTGGGTCTCTCTGCAAAGCTCTGCATCTTTCAACCACTATCTGGCAACACCAGACAGCTGCCTGCACTGTCAGGAGCTCTGGGCCAAGGAAGGAACAGCCATGCAGGCAGGACAGGAGTGAGAGCCCTTCTGTCAACCACCATTTCAGTTTGGTTTTCTCATTGCCTCTCCCAGTGCCAGGGCCTGGCACCTCTGGAAACTGGTTCAGACCACAACACCAGCAACAATAACAGCTTTACTATTACTTCTGCTTCTACTCCAACTGCTACAGTTCCTATGCTGAGCGCTTTACGTTCACTTACACACACAAGCACTTTACATATACCATCTTATTGGATCTTAAAACAAACCTTAGAGGTCGGTTCTTTTCCATTTTGCAGATAAGAAAACTGAGTCTCCAAGGAGTAAAGTAACATGCCAGTCAATCTCTCAAAGTTGTTCAGTCCACACTACCCCAAGATTTCAGGTGAAAAGAAAGACATTTTACCAACAGTGAGAGTGGTCTGAGAGTGACATGATCATCTCTGGAGGAGGTGATTCCCCCATCACTGATTTTAAGAGTGACTGTGTAGATCACAACAAACTGTGGAAAATTCTTCAAGAGATGGGAATACCAGACCACCTGACCTGCCTCCTGAGAAATCTGTATGCAGGTCAAGAAGCAACAGTTAGAACTGGACATGGAACAACAGACTGGTTCCAAATCGGGAAAGGAGTACATCAAGGCTATATATTGTCAGCCTGCTTACTTAACTTATATGCAAAGTACATCATGGGAAATGCTGGGCTGGAAGAAGCACAAGCTGGAATCGAGATTGCCAAGAGAAATATCAATAATCTCAGATATGCAGATGACACCATCCTTATGGCAGAAAGTGAAGAGGAGCTAAAAAGCCTCTTGATGAAAGTGAAAGAGGAGAGTGAAAAAGTTGGCTTAAAGCTCAACATTCTGAAAACTAAGATCATGGCATCCGGTCTCATCACTTCATGGGAAATAGATGGGCAAACAGTGGAAATAGTGGTTGACTTTATTTTTCTGGGCTCCAAAATCACTGCAGATGGTGACTGCAGCCATGAAATTAAAAGATGCTTGCTCCCTGGAAGGAAAGTTATGACCAACCTAGACAGCATATTCAAAAGCAGAGACATTACTTTGCCAACAAAGGTCCATCTAGTCAAAGCTATGGTTTTTGCAGTGGTCATGTATGGATGTGAGAGTTGGACTATAAAGAAAACTGAGCACTGAAGAATTGATACTTTTGCACTGTGGTGTTGGAGAAGACTCTTGAGAGTCCCTTGGACTGCAAGGAGATCCAACTAGTCCATCCTCAAGGAAATCGGTCCTGAATATTCATTGGAAGGACTGATGCCGAAGCTGAAACTCCAGTACTTTGGCCACCTGATGCTAAGAACTGACTCCTTGGAAAAGACCTTGATGCTGGGAAAGATTGAGGGCAGGAGGAGAAGGGGATGACAGAGGATGAGGTTATCGGATGGCATCACCGACTTGATGGACATGAGTTTGGGTAAGCTCTGAGAGTAGCTGATGGACAGGGAGGCCTGGTGTGCTGCCGTCCATGGGGTTGCAAAGATTCAAACACGACTGAGCGACTGAACCAAACCGAACCGAGAGGGGAGGCTGTGCACACAAAAATACTATTTATAGTTGCCTTTTTTAAATTAATATTCAATTTACTAAGGACACACATTTGAAAGCAAAGCTTTTCTTCAGGATTAAGTTCCACTTACTGATCTTATTCTATTTATAAATGTAATGTAATCAGCCCAAGACCTTCACTTTTTCTTCAATTAAAGTTTGATTAACTCAAGTTGGAAAAACTAAACTCTTAAACAATCAGTGCCATTTACATCTTAATTAAATTTGCTTAAACAATTTCAACTACATAGGAACATTTAATATATTTTTCCTAAGTAACTTAAATGTCTAATTGAACAAGTATCTAGTACTCGTAAAATTGTTGTGAGTCTGACAAATTAAATTTATAAATACAGTGACTTTCACATTCTTTTAAATTTTGCAGTACTTTTGCAAAATTCTTTAGAGTCTCCCATACCTTTTAATGTAAAACTACATGTCTACAGGCTTCTGGTTACAGCTAAGAAAGAATAAGCATATTTCTTTTCCCCCCTCCCATTGATTATAAATCAAAACCCTGGAAAAGGTACATACAACACTGCCTAAGGACTCTGAAAAATAAATAATAGAAGGTGGATTGGAGAGGGAAATAAACACTCAAAGAATGACCGATACGGAAGTAAGTTTCTTAAGTGTTCTTTCCTTCACTATTTCCCAGCTTAGACTCTAGAAAGCATGATCCCCAGGCTGTGAAGTGGGCACAAACAGAAAGCACTCCAGGAAAACCCTCTTTCTCTTACCAGAGGACTGGGGAGAGGGACCCTGCAGGATGGCAAGTGGGGTGGGGGGTGCAGAATCTCCACTTTTTCTCATTTACTGTCCAGAGAGAGATGTGAGGAAAGCCCTGGTCTTGAGGTTATACTCCTGCAGTGTGGGTGGCGCAGGACCTTAAACTCTGAGAGGAAATCCTTCTCTCTAGCTGGAGAAACTGAGTAAAGGGGCCCTTCTGGGGAATATGGGGGAGATTCTGTTAATTTTTCTCTCTTATCTTGCTTTACCCAGAAAGTGAACACAGTCAGGGGAAGTGTGTAACAACATGAAGAGGCTAAAAACCCAGGTTTCTAGCCGAAGGATCAGGAAAAGGGCTCCTAGGAGCCATAGAGGGTGAGGTCAGTCATGGAGAGCTGGAAAAGAAGCACTCTTAAAACTGTGTATAAAGTCCTGGACTCACTCTTGAGCTGTGCATTCACAGAACTGGCCGAAAGCAGAAGGCAGGTCAGGACTTGGGGTCTAAAATAAATAGGATTGATTATACAGTATTATATCACATTCAAAATGCCCCAAATAACTCCACATACAAGGAACTAGGAAAATCTCAACTACTCTCAAAGGAAAAGATAATTAGCAGACGTTGGCCTCAAGATGATCCAGATGATGGAATTATCACATGAAGACTGTTACATCACATAGCATACAACATATAAAGCATATATCATATAAAACATATCATATATGTTACAACCATAGTTCATGAAGTGAGGAGGAATGATCTTGAAATGAATGGAAAGACAGAAACTCTTAGAAGGAAATGAAACCTACAAAAAAGAACCAAAAGAAAACTTTATAACTGAAGATTCAATAACTGAAATAAAAAATTCACTCCATGAGCTCAATGGCAAAATGGAGATGAAGAGGAAAGAGTCAACAAACTTGAAGATAGATTAGTAGAAATTATCTAATCTGAAAAACAGAGAAAAATTGGGAGAAAAATGAATAGAGTTTTGGGGATTTATAGGATAAGAGCAAAATCTCTAACATTCCTATCTTTCGTGTCTCAGACAGATTGGAGCAAAGGCTTGGTGCAGAAAACTATTGAAGAAATTATGACTGAACATTTTCCAAATTTGGTGAAAAGACATAAATTTATATATTTAAACAGCTCAGCAAACCCCCAAAGAAAGACAAATTCAAAGAAAACCTAATTCAAATACATCTTAATCAAACTGCTAAAAAAACAAAGAAAAAGAAAATATTTTTGAAAAAGCCAAAGGAAAGCAATACATTACATATAAAAGAAAGTGAAGTCGCTCAGTCGTGTTCCACTCTTTGCGATCCCATGTAGCCTACCAGGCTCCTCCCTCCATGGGATTCTCCAGGCAAGAGTACTGGAGTGGGTTGCTATTTCCTTCTCCAGGAGATCTTCCCAACCCAGGGATCAAACCCAGGTCTCCCGCACTGTAGGCAGACGCTTTACCAAATAAGCCACCAGGAGGGAACATAATTAAAATGACTACAGATTTCTTATCAGAAGACATGGAGACCAGAAGACAGTGGAACCCCCATCTCTAAAGTACTGAAACAAAAGAACTGTCAACCCAGAATTCTATATTCAGTGAAAATGTTTTTTAAAGGCAAAATAAAGACATTTTTAGTTGAAGGAAAACCAAGAAGATTAACTGCCAGCATGCCAGCTCTAAATGAAATGTAAGAGGAAGTTCTTTGAGAGAAATGAAGGAATTCCCTGGCAGTCCAGTGGTTAGAACTCAGCACTTCCACTGCAGCGACCCAGGTTCAGTCCCTGGTGGAGGAACACAACCCAGATGGTAAGGCCCTCTCCCAAAAGAAAGAAAGAAAGAAAGAAATGATACCAGAAGAAAACTTGGAACTTAAGGAATAAAAGAAAAGAAACAAAAATGAGAATATCTGGAAAATCCCCCAAACACTAGAAATTAAGCAACACACTGCTTGTTAAATAACACATGGGTCACAATCTAGGAGTTTGAGGAGCCGGCAAGCTAGTTCTTAACCACAGGCCATGTGGCTCTCAAAGTTCTTCAGAACCTTGAAGGCCAGGCTAAGGAATTTGGAATTCGCACTGTATTTAATAGATAAGCATTTAAGGATTTTCACACATAAGGCGCATATTTGCAGACAGAGGCAGTTGGATATAGACTGGGGGACGGTGGGACTGGGGCAGGAAAAATCTGTGTTCTGTCCTGCAAAAGAGGCAAAGTGGTGGCTCAGAGGTTAAAGTGTCTATCTGGAATGCAGGAGACCCGGGTTCGACCCCTGGGTCAGGAAGATCCCCTGGAGAAGGAAATGGCAACCCACTCCAGTACTCTTGCCTGGAAAATCCCATGGAGGGAGGAGCCTGGTAGGCTACAGTCCACGGGGTCGCAAAGAGTCAAACACGACTGAGCAACTTCACTTTCAAAAGTAAATAATCTGGATGTTTCCAGATGCCTGAAATAAGACATTTTAGAAGTAGGCTCATCCCTCCTTTTTCACAGAGGTTATTTTCACAGTCTTTCTGGAGTCTACACTTGCTAAGTGAACCGGCTCCAAAGGCAGGAACATGCCTCTGCCACCAGACAGGGGACTTTCTGAGGACAAGGGTCATGTAACTCCATAATAATGGGGTTAACTAGCCTGTGGCTCTGGACAAGTCACTTAACCTCTCTATGCCTCAATTTGTCCTCTGTACAATGAGGCTAATATCAGTTCCCATAGACTGGGTCATGGCCTTGGGCTGAGCTGCCTGGAGAAAAGGTTGAATGGAGAATTTGGACGCCTGGCTCCTGGTAGCTGCTGTGGGATTCTAGCTGGAGGACGTCTCTCTAGTTTGCAGGGAGACTTGGAGGAAGGCCTCAGCATGATGAGAAGGAGTGGGACTTTTGCTCCAACGGCCTGAAGCAGGGGAGGAGAGGGCACGCAAAACATCCTCTGCAGAGACTTTGATCAACAGTCATGACAGGGTCGGCTTCCATCCTCTTTGAAGCAGCAGAAAGATCAATCCTCCTTCTTATCGCAGCTTCTCTGTGTGGTGGCACCACGTGCTTCGGCAGCCGCTGCTACTCCAGGAGAGACCAGAGTAGCAGGTGATGCCTGACCCAGGCCTGCTGCTTCCCCTCAACTCCTTATCCACCCCCCGGGATGAGAGGAACCTGGCACTTTCTGGCCTTCACCTAGCCCGACCTCAGAGGGGAGGAGAAGGAAAAAGAACGCCTACGCTGCAGAAAGTGAGAGCTTCCTCGACTCCTTCATTAAACTTTCATCAGGGTCCCTGCTCACCTGTACATCCCCCTTCTTTTGTTCAAAGCCTGGCTTTAAACCATCACATTTTGCTGAGATCTAAAGATACGAAGACAGGAGGCAGAAGACTGGATTCTACTTACAAGTCTGCCTTTGATTTGCTGTGTGACCTTGAGCAAGTTACTTCCCCACTCTGGAGCTTAATTTCTCTATCTATGAAGCAGAGTTGCTGTAAGTGTTTTTTCAGCTTTCAGTTTACAACTCTGGGATCAAGACCAGCCTGTGCCCAGGCCAGGGTTCCATTCAGGTTCAGATGGTAGAACAGTCTTTCCCAGATCCAGTAACAGAAGAACTACCCTCATAACTCTGATTGCCTCCAAGTCCTTGGCCAAATGTTTTTCTGTATAATCCCATCACTGGAAAGATGAGTCTGTGGGTTCTGCCCATGAAGGGGAGGAACAATTCCTGTAACAGCTGTCCCCAGCTGCTCGAGGACTACAGAAGGCAGAGAAGTCTGCAGGCTGTGTCCCTGGAATGCTGGAGGAAAAGGAGAAGGGGGCACAGGACAGGGGAGGAGCAGGTAGTGGGAGGAGGAACGTCTTAGGGCCTTCTGCTTCCACATGTGGCATGCTTATAATCCCACCAGACTGGTGAGTTAGGTCAGGGGTGGCAAGCCTCTTCTACCCTGAATGTTGCTTACCCCACACAGGTACGGCCCCTCCCCAGCTGGGCAAGTGAAACAGTTGCACACACAGAAGAATTAAGACTCTCTACTCATGTTCTTCTCCACCCCCCCACCCCCAAGAGCAGGCCCCAAAGACAGAGGACCGAGGCTGCAGGAGTCCTGGTCCTCCAAGCAGGACCCATGAACTGACATGGCTTAGGCACCAGCCAGACGCCTCCTTCTGAGAATCCCA
This sequence comes from Neotragus moschatus, assembly GCA_006410615.1. Lineage (NCBI taxonomy): Eukaryota > Metazoa > Chordata > Mammalia > Artiodactyla > Bovidae > Neotragus > Neotragus moschatus. The sequence goes on along the minus strand of SJYA01001560.1, from coordinate 1,329,862 downwards.
GTAATAAGTTTCCTGTGTCTGGTCCCTAGAACAATCACGGACCTACTCATGAAGTCAGAGCCAGTGCTCTCAGTCTCCCAGGGTCTGGAGGACAGAACTGTTCCAGAAAAGGGAAAAAATAGGTGGGAAAGGAATACTTTCGACCTCCCTGCTTTGTGAGGTACTGATGTGTGTCAGGATCTCCTCTCTGCCTCCAGGACTTGGTCTTCAGCCACCTCCTTCACCTCCCCAGGCCCCGGCATGGCATGCCCCTTCCCATCACTCTGGACACCTGGGGTCCTCTTGTTTTGCCCTCCAGGAAGTCCCCAGAGTCAGCCCTTGGCCTACCACCCCTCACTGGCCTCTGCAGCTCGGGGTTTCCCTGGAACGGGAACCACCTGTGATCTGCTGCCAGGACTGGTTAGGCCCAGCTGTGCCAGCCCTGCCACCCTGCCCATTGTGTGTACCTGAGGGTGGGCGTGTGTGTGTGTGCACACGCACACACACACGTGTATGTACTCTGTAGTACACACTTTATGAAAGTATAAAAAACATGTAAAACGAGATTTTATCAAATTTGACACATGCATACCTTCCTGAAAGTCCTAATTTTGCATGTGTCCATGATAACCCGGTTCTTTCCCGCCTTACTTTTCCGGTCTTTCTAATCTCTAGCAGCAAAACCTCTTGTAAACGGGGTTGAATTTGAAGCCATGGGTAACTTGACCTGTATTACTAGAGGATCAGCATGAGGAAGGCTAAGGTGGAGTGAAGCTGGAGACCCCCCAATTTAGAATTTCTTTTCCTTCCATGGCCTCGCTTCACATGGAAGTTCATTCTCAAATGCTGTGTCTTTCTGCTTCCAACAAGACCGCCACTGGTGCGCTGGCCCCCACGTTTTCTGTCCAGCCTAAAGACTTGTGACTCAGCTGGTAAAGAATCTGCCTGCAATGCGGGAGACCTGGGTTCAATCCTTGGGTTGGGAAAATCCCCTGGAGAAGGGAAAGGCTACCCACTCCAGTATTCTGGCCCAGAGAATTCCAGGGACTATACAGTTCTTGGGGTCACAAAGGGTCGGACATGACTTTCACTAAAGCCCTCTACATTTCTTTTCACAAGAGCTCTGGCATCACTGAACTGCAGGCCCCCGTCCTACCACAGCCAGCCTGGTTACCACAGAAGACCCCTAAAGCCAACGCGGTTTCCCAGTCTCTTCTCCTTTCCACGCGTAGACCAAAGAACATCCGTAATCGTGGCTAATGAACACAGATCAGCACCAGTGCTAGTCCTGAGGAAGTCACCTGGGGAGGCTCATTAATTCAACAAACTGGCTTCTGGTTTCAATTTGGCTTTTAATTGGGGAAAGAACTTGATCTTCTAAAGGAGCTCTGTTTCTATAAAACCGATAAAAAGCCTGTTTTCCCACCTCCCTTTCAGAAACACACGTGCTCACCGCAGGCTTTACCATCCCATCATCTGCAGGACACACTTTAGATGGCAAGTTTGGCGTAGAGGTGAGGTGCCCTGGATTGACATCATGCTGTGTTTCAGGAAATGTGTAGATGTGTGTGTTGGGGGTGGAGGGAGTATACATGTGTGTTTGCACACACTTTGATGGGGCCGTTTGGGTGTGACTACATGGAGAATGATACTAAAGCCTGTGGTCCTGCAGTTTAGGGGCGCTTGTGTGTTCCTGAATTTGAGGGGTGTTAGGCATGAGTTTGGAGCTCTCATGTAGAATGAGTGACAGGGGTGTGAACCCACTGAGGGGTGAGCGTGTGGCTACAGAGCACTGACATAGGGAGCTGTCTGCCCTGAGGGTAACGTGGGCTGGGCACCCTTAGACCTTCGAGCATCATGGTCTCGTTTTTCCCTGGAGAAGCCTCCTGCCAGCTCGAGCTTTGCTGCATCTTCTGCACCAGAGGGCAAGCTGGGCCTCTGACCAAACAGCCTGTCTGAGGTCAACGGTCAGCAGCAAGCTCAGTGCTCCTAGCTGTCCCTGTGGTTCTTAATACCTGGCCCAGGTGGCCATGCTAGGTAGGGGCTGACTGAGGCTGGGGTATATCAAGTAGCTACTGTTTCCCCATTTTTCAGGTGAGGGAACTGAGCCTGGGAAATTAAATAACGTTCTCTGGGGTCCCAGGAGAGAGTTTCTTGGGAGGTTCAAGGTTAGCCTAGATGTGTTCTGGAAGAAATAATAACACAAATGACTGCTCAGTCTGTGCTGGACACTGTGCTAAGCACCATAAAGACATTATTTAAACCTCACAATAGTATATCAAGTAGCTACTATTTCCCCATTTTACAGGTCTAAGAAATTAAATAACTTACCCTGGGTCACACAGCAAAGAGGCTGTAAGACTCAGATATGAACCTAAGACTGTTTGATTCTAAAATCTGTGCTCGCCTCTCCCTATTTCCACTTACAGATTGTCCTAGAAAGATGGCAGAATGGGGCTTACTTCTTCACAAAGCCATGGATAAACCTTAATTTCACAGAAGGAGTTTTATACCCATGGATTTAAGATCTATGACTCTTGATGAGAAGAATAGGAGGGGGTGGGCAGGGGAAATAAAAAGCAGAGACATCATTTTGTTGACAAAGGCCCATATAGTCAAAGCTATGGTTTTTCCAGTTAGTCATGTATGGATATGAGAGTTGGACCATTAAGAAGGCTGAGCACCAAAGAATTGATGCTTTCAAATTGTGCTGGAGTAGACCTTTAAGAGTCCCTTGGACTGCAAGGAGATCAAACCAGTCAATCCTAAAGGAAATCAGTCTTGAATATTCATTGGAAGGACTGTTGCTGAAGCTCCAATACTTTGGCCACCTGATGCAAAGAACTGACTCATTGGAAAAAGACACTGATGCTGGGAAAGACTGAGGGCAGAAGGAGAAGGAGGTGACTGAGGATGAGACGGTTGGATAGCATCACCAACTCAATGGACATGAGTTTGAGCAAACTCTGGGAGATAGTGAAGGACAGGGAAGCATGGCGTGCTGCAGTTCACAAGGTTGCAAAGAGTTGGACATGACGGAGCGACTGAACACCACCACCACCGCCTAGAGAAGGCCCCTGGAACTACTGGAGAGAACTCCCTCTCAGCTCTGACAGGTGATAGAGCTTGATGTTCAGATCCAGTCCACACTGCTGTCCCTGGAGCCCTGTGTGTACAAGGTTCCCACTGCTGGTTCTTGGGCCTGCTTTGCATCACCCTACGGGTGATGATGCTAGGAAGGGACTCAGGTCAAGTGGTCAGAGACACCACCGGACACACAGTGGCTCTTGCCTGCGCTGGGAGACGCTGCCCATTCCTTTTTTTCTTGGATTTCAGTTGCAGGGGAAATGCATTATTTTTTCATTAAAAATTCATTTTGGAACAGATAGCCTTCAGAGATGTAATTAGCCATGTTATTTCTCTCCATTAGCCGTCCCTGGAGTTTGCTGGAATTCCTTGTCCTTTTTCCTCTCCATTTCACTCTTTTCCATCCTCTTTACGTGTAGGTTGTAACACCGCTCCACTGTCTCCCCCAACACTGCACACTCTGAATTTGGACAGAATAACTATTCTAAACCCTCGACGAGGAGTTAGAGCAAGCTCCCTCCTCCCCCCTGGGTTCTGGGGTCATGGTCCTCTGAGCCAGCAAGGGGTTCATAGATGCCCACTTCTGCTCATAGGATGAGGGGGTCAGCTTGACATGACACAGAGCTGGCCTGGCTGGTAGCCAGTCTAAGTAGAACATGGAGGTTCCTGGCTCCCCGCTGACTCACTGGGCGATCCTAAAGCAAGTAGCTTCTGTTGCCCTCACCAGGTGGTCAAGGTTGGCGATGACATATACAGAGCCCCTCCCCTGAGGTACATAGCTGGTGCCCTCTAAAAGGAAGTCGTGGTCAGGATGTCCAGGGACAAGACAGGGGCTTCTGGGGACTGAATGAGCAGCAGACAGCGCAGCATGAAAGAGGCAGCCTCTCACTGAGAATCGGAGTCCTGTGCTTGGCGGGGCCCCAGGGCTTGGAGGGCAAGAGTCAGGAAGAACCATGATGAGGACCCCCTAAGGAGCAAGACCACCTTCAGAGCAGGGGAGAGCTTGTGGGGACAGCTGCTCAGGGCTGAAAGCACCTCTTCTTTGCTGACTGTGGTGGTTTCTACCTAGAGTTGCTCCTATGAGTTATTCCGGGCGTGCATGACAGCTGGATCGAAAGTGACAAGCGGCGTCATCTTCAACTAACTAAAGGGAAGGCTAGAGCAAGGGAGGGCTCCCCAAGATGATGAGGTTGGCCCCCAGTGCAGCAAATAACCCAGAACACCCCACCTGGCTCCAGGGACTTCAGGTGGCTGGGCAGGCTATTGCTCTGGGGAATCCCAGCATCACATGCTCAGAAGACAGCTGTCTCCACCCTCCACCCCTAGCCCTCTGTTCCCCTCCCGCTAGTGATACATGAGGTGCAGCTGTCTCCAGCTTTGTCAAAAATACCGCACTCCATGGGGGCGAGGGCAAAAAACCTGCTGCCGAAAACCTAAACTTATCCCGGTTCCCCACAAGGAGGGGCAAAGAGAAAAGCACCGCTTTAGCATAAAAGGTTGTTGGCACTTCGCAGTGAAATCAAATCAGAATGCATGTGATTTACACCAAGAGGTAGCATGCCCCAGACTAGACAGTCACGGGTAGGTGTCCTTTGAAGGAGGCTACCTGTTAACTGTTACAGGGACCCGGCGCATCTCATTTCACAGAGTCGTCTCACGTTGCATTGACATGAAGGGAACTGGAGTGAACTTGGTTTCTAATACGGGCCTCACCCCGCTTTCATAGCAACCGTGGTCCTCGGGTTCCTGGAAAAAGGCAGAGAAACAGGAACTGTCGGGCTCACAAGCTCTTTGAACTTTTGCACTGATGTTCTTGCAAGCCTGGTGGAAGCCGGCGGCATCTTGACTCAAGTCTGGTTCATAGAGATTTTCACAGGCGTTTCCTGGGCATTGGTAATACTAATGGGATGCTGAGGTTCCTGAGCACACCCGTGCCCTGGACTCTTGGACTCTGCTCAGCTCTCAACACATGCTGGTCCATACCTACCTGTTCCATGAGGTGCTATCATTCCCCTCCTCAGGACATGCGACGCTGAGACTCAGAAAGGTTAAGAGATGGTGTCAAGCAAATGACACCTGTTACCTCCTCTGGGGTGGGGGAGGGGGGAGTCCCACTGCATGGAGGAGAGCAGAGAGCACAGCAATGCCTGCCACCAGCAGCCCAGAATGCCAGCCTTCTCCGTGAAAGGAAAGTGTGTCAGGGTCACCAAGACAGACGCGACTCACACAGGCACTGGAGGGAAGAGTGCTTTACTCACTCAGAGAAGCAACAGAGCAGGATCAGCTTCAGTAGCTGGCATCGGTCCCCCGGGGCCCCGAAAAGACCCCTTTCCCTCCCTGCCGGGTGGAGATACAGCAGCAGGATTGGCCAGGTGCCGTGTGATGCACACACTCGAGCAGAACAAAGGAGTGCCCACTAAATCTAAAACAGGGAAGACTACCGCACCCAAGGCGCTAAGTCCAGCAGAGCCTGCAAGGGCTCCCTAGCTCTTGGCAAAGGAGTGCCGCCAGCCTAAGGCCTACTCTTACATGCCCAGCAGGGGTGGAAAGACAGCACTAACGAAACAGTCTTTCCCAACAAGTGGGGCCAAGTTCACATGGGGGCTGGGGGCTGGGTGGCAGGGTCAGGATCTGAACCTAGGTTTTTCTGGCATCAAAGCCCACCAGCCTTCTCAATGAAGCAGCACTGTATGTCACTCCGCCAGGCACCTCTCACCATTTCCATACAGGGAACTGAGGCATGTTTCAGTATCATTGGGGTTCCCTTGCCTGCTTCTTCTACTTAAGAAGTTCAGAAAAACTGTACCACAGATCAGCACTGTTTGTGTGCCTGCTAAGTCACTTTGGTCATGTCCCACTGCGATCCTGTGGACTGTAGCCTGCCAGGCTCCTCTGTCCATGGGATTCTCCATGCAAAAATACTGGAGAGGATTGCCATGCCCTCCTCCAGGGAATCTTCCCAGTCCAGGGATCAAACCCAGACCGGCATTACAAACAGCAAATAAATATGCAGTGTGGAACAGGCATAGACCTATAGGCTCTGGTGGGGGTGGGGGCTAAGTTATGACCAAGAGAGTCCCATAGCCACTCTCTCTTCCGAGTCTGCCTCCCCACCACTGTCCCAGCAGCCCTTGGACAATCAGAGTCCTCAGAGCAAAGGTGGACTGGGAGGTTTTCTCCCTCCCAGGACTTCTCTAATAACAAATGCTCCATCTCGCCAACCTTTACCCACACTCTAATACCAAGAATAATATTTTAAAACCTGGGATTCTTGTGCCTCAAAGAATCCCCATATACGGGAATTTAAAGCAGAAAAGTGGGCCCCCACCAGGGAGGCGGGGAGTGTAATGCGGGAGAATCTACAGAATTTGGAAAGTGAAAGTCACTCAGTTGCGTCTGGCTCTTTGCGACCCCATATAGTTCATGGAATTCTCCAGGCCATAATACTGGAGTGGGTAGCGGTTCCCTTCTCCAGGGGATCTTCCTGACTCAGGGATCAAACCCAGGTCTCCCGCATTCCAGGTGGATTTTTTACCAGCTGAGCTACATGCAAATAAATGGACATGGGAAGGACCATTCAGCCCTAGAGAAAATGACATTGACACACGTAAATTCCTTATAAGAATCAGAAAGAAGGGGAAACGGGATCAAGATCCTTCTCACTTCAGCGCAGGGTCCTGTTTGAATATTAAGTCTCCACGCAGTTGCTATGAGGCTTTTCTGATATGACCAAACTATACTGGCTAATTGGGGAAGGCTTATTATCTGCAATTTGCAGATAAGGAGCCGGAGGTGAAAGGAAGTTCAGTAGATGATCTATGCCCGTCATGTTCATTTTAGAAGCCACATCGGATTTAGTGCTCAGATTTTCCAGCTCCCTGCCTGATCCTCAGCTTCTTGAGGCAAAATCATAGTTAATTCTCAGTTGTCGACACCGTTGATGTGGAGGAACAGAGGCATAGATAATCCCAAATGGTGAGTAATGCCCTCGCCATGCCCCCGCTCTGGACATTTGCAGAAGGAAGGTACCTGCTGTTAGAGGCAGCTCTGTTCTTATTCCACCCCTCCCCTACTCAAAGCTGCCCCACCTCCTGCTTCTTGAATACCTAGGGGCAACAGATCGAGAGAAAAAGGCTGTCATGCCTTCCTAGGTGGGGATGGAGTAGTGGAGAGATGCAGAGAATAAAGCGTTTTGATTTAAAAGGCCTCCTACAGTGCCGCAAGCAAGCAGAACAGTAACAGTAAATGAGACAGTGAATTGTGTCCACTGAAGACTTCCATATGGATGCTGATTCATTATGCTAATAAGGACATGCAAGCCAGAGGCTGACTGTACTCAGATTTCCTGGCTGGGGGATCCGTGGCTCAGAAGAGGGGAACATCCAAATTTGAGGTCAGAGTCCACACTCCCGCTCTAAGCTCCTGACTTCAATTTGGTTGGTCTAATTACTATCCTCTCCTAATGACTAAGGATGCTTTAGAGCCAGATGGTGTTAACGGCTGAGACCTGAGTAGGAATGCAAGCAAAAGGTGGAGAACTGATGCTGGAGCCAAGAGAAGCCAGCTCCTCGGGTTCATTCAGCAAATACTGAGCACCCACCACGTGCCAGGAGGTGGGGCTGGCACTGGGAGGGGAAAGCACAAGGACCAGACATTGACCCTGGCCAGAAGGAGCCCAGGGAAGGAGTGGGGATGAGGCATGTATAGAAACCTCTGCAATATACACAGAGAGGAGAGTAAGGAGATCTAAGGGCTTCGTTTACTCTTCTCCTCAATTAAATCGTTTGTTCAGTCACTTGGGCACTGTCTTTAGTGCTCTAGATATAAAGATAAATGAAACTGATCTCTCCCCCTTGAAGCTACCATCCAAATACCTAATCTGAATCACCCAGGGAGTTTTTCAAAATACAGTTCCCCATGTCCCCAGCTCAGACATTCTGATGCTGAATCTCTGAAAGTTATACTCAAGAGACCTAAATCTCCTATTCTAGGCGCTTTCCAGGCTTCTGTACTAGTCTGGTGGGATAACAACTGAAGGGGGCCCAGAAGAGGGAGAGCCAGAGATGGAAAGACTTCCTAGTTCGCCTCTTCCAGGAAGCCCTCCCTGATCAGCCCAACATACGGGTCTACATGTCTTCTGATCCCAGCCCCCATTACACACCCTGTGAGTACTACAATTTTTCTGGGAGACTGGGAGGTTTAGTCCCCTTGGTTCTTGGGTGTGTCTTATCTCTAAAGTTGAGTGCTCCCATGTTCCAAGGCCATTGTGATGAGCATTCCAGGGGCTTTATGACATATTGGCTGGCTCTGTTCAAGCACGGGAGGTCAGCAGAGGTCCAGTTCCTCCTGGGAAACCAACTCGTCCCCTCAAAGGAAGACCACCTTCTCCTGCTTAATTAAAGCATTACTTAGGGCTCCAAGTAAACTCCAGCCAGAAGCTGCTTGAAGATAGCCAGCAGGGGCCATGACCACCCTCTCTCCCGAAAACAGTCTCTCTGCCAGGCAGTCAGCTTCCTTCATCCTGGTGGGTGTTCTTCATCAGCTCCGAGTCCCTCCCTCCCCAGTCTCTGGTTTGCATTAGGGCTATTTTTCACTGTTGGGTGGGAAGGACTGGAACCCTGAGCTGGCCTAGAAGGAGGAGCAGGGTAGATCAAACCTTGGTCTCACCATCATCACTGACAACAGGACTGAAAAACACAAGTCCTTTCTTTACCCTTCTATCTAAGCCAGTGTTACTTTTCTCCCATATGTGACATTCTAACTTTAACAAGTTCCTGGTTTGCAAGTTGTCTTAAAGATGCTGAATTTTCCTTGGTGTTTTTGCCAACAATTTTGGTACGCTCCCACCAGGTGGCAGTAATGCTTTTGTTAGCAGGTGGTTCCAGATCCAATTAATAAGAGAAGCTATTCATTTGAATTCAGCCTCAGTCAGAATTTTCCACATTGTATATTTTTCAAAATCATGGTGACTAATTATAATGACCTTAACCAATCTCAAGTCTCATTAATCATTGTGATTTAGAGAGTGATACATAGAAAAGCAGAAATGCAAAATGGGTACCTCTCTCCCTGAGTTTTAAACGTTACTGCTTTATTGCAAGTTATCACCAGGCCTTGATTTGAATTTTCTATCTCTCATCATTTCTCTAAGCTTAGAGAAGGATAATAATAAAATAACAAACTGTCATATGGCATTTATTATGTACAATGACTGTTGTAAATGATTTATTTACAGTCAGCCCCATCATAACTCTGTGAGGTAGATGAAGCTATTATATTCACTTTGTAAATGAGAACATTGAGCCCAGGGGGTTAAGCAACTTCCTACAGATCCACTGCTAGTAAATGGCAGCTGAGCTGTGCTCAGTTGCTTCTCATGTCGGATCCTTTGTGCCCCCGTGGACCACAGCCCACCGGGCTCCTTTGTCCATGGGATTCTTCTGGGAAGAATGCTGGAATGGGTGGCCATGCCCTCCTCCAGGAATCTTCTTGATCCAGGGATCGAACCTGCATCTCCTCTGCCTTCCGCATTGGCAGGCAGGTTCTTTACCACTAGCGCCACCTGGGAAGCCCAGTCAGTGGCAGAGTGGTGTTTAAACCCAAGCTGTGGAGTCCATCTCCTAATCAGTGATTCTCCAAGGGTGGCAACTGAGTCTGCAGCATCAGCATCAACTTCGGTCTAAAGGAATGCAGATTTTTGAGTCTCAGATCTTCTGAACCAGAAACTCTGGGCGTGGGGCCTGTCAATCTATAGTTTCACAAGCCCTCTGAGTGATTCTGATGTGCACCTAACTTCTTCTTTGCATCACACGAATCTCTAGTTGCTCTGTGGCATATGAGATCTTAGTTCCCAACCAGGGATCAAACCTGCATTCCCTGCATTGCAAGGTAGATTCTTAACCACTAGACCACCAGGGAAGTCCCTAAGCCGTTTTTTAAAGATACTATACTACTATACACACTCCACACCTGGGTTGACAAATATCACCCAGATAACTCTCTCAAGTCACACACATCCCTCCCTCAAACTGTCTACTCTTAATATGCCTGCCCTCCTTGGGACACCCCGTCTTTCCTTGGTAGGAATCACTGAGATGATTATGGTTACTGTTGGGAGTAGGTCTTGTCCCACAGTTGAACTCAGGCTTTACTGGGGGCTCTGTTGCTACACGGGATGTGAGAGTTGGACCATAAGAAGGCTGAGCACTGAAGAATCAATGCTTTCAAACTGTGGTGCTAGAGAAGACTCTTGAGAGTCCCTTGGATTGCAAGGGAAATCAAACCAGTCAATCCTAAAGGAAATCAACCCTGAATATTCATTGGAAGGACTGTTGCTGAAGCTGAAGCTCAATACTTCAGCCACCTGATGCGAAGAGCCAACTCATTAGAAAAGACACGGATGCTGAGAAAGATTGGTGACTAAAGGAGAAGAGGGCGGCAGAGGATGAGATGATTAGATAGCATCAGCAACTCAATGGACATGAATCTGAGCAAACTCCAGGAGATAGTAAAGGACAGGGGAGCCTGACATGCTGCAGACCATGGGGTCACAACGAGTCGGACACGACTTCAAGACTAAACAACAATTGTTGCTATGAGGATTCAGAGCAACATGGCACCAAAAAACCCTTCAAGAAAATTTTTCTTATCCTCCAGTGGCTTTCTTATTTTACTAAAAAATACTGGAGAAAATCCTTAACCTAAAAACAGTGTCAGACTTTATATTTTTGGGCTCCAAAATCACTGAAGACAGTAATTGCAGCCATTAAATTGAAAGACACTTACTCCTTGGAAGGAAAGTTATGACCAACCTAGACAGCATATTCAAAAGCAGAGACATTACTTTGCCAACTAAGGTCCGTCTAGTCAAGGCTATGGTTTTTCCTGTGGTCATGTATGGATGTGAGAGTTGGACTGTGAAGAAGGCTGAGTGCTGAAGAATTGATGGGTTTGAACTGTAGTGTTGGAGAAGACTCTTGAGAGTCCTTTGGACTGCAAGGAGATCCAGCCAGTCCATTCTGAAGGAGATCGGCCCTGGGATTTCTTTGGAAGGAATGATGCTAAAGCTGAAACTCCAGGACTTTGGCCACCTCATGCGAAGAGTTGACTCATTGGAAAAGACTCTGATGCTGGGAGGGATTGGGGGCAGGAGGAGAAGGGGACGACAGAGGATGAGATGGCTGGATGGCATCACTGACTCGATGGACGTGAGTCTGAGTGAACTCCGGGAGTTGGTGATGGACAGGGAAGCCTGGCGTGCTGCGATTCATGGGGTCACAAAGAGTCGGACACAACTGGGCAACTGAACTGAACTGAACTGAACTGAATAATGAAGTGGGGGAAAGAGGCTGGAAAGATGTATGCCTGCAGCAAGGGCCACTAATAGCTGTTAGAGAGGTTGAACCATTTAAGGCTCCCACCTCTGGCCCCCTTCTCCAGGGGAAGCATGGCCCACCTTTCCCCAGGCTTACCAGTAGGGAGTCTCACCCTGCTGAGGTACACCACAAAGACAGGAAGAGGCTTCCATACCTGCTTTGCCTAGCAGGACTCTTCCTAGGGGACTAGGAAAGGTGTTATTACAGAGCTCAAGAGTACCCAGCACCTCATGGACTACCAGAGTCTCCTCCTGGATGACCAGGTCCTTGTACGCAGACTGTGGGCAGGGTGTTAACAGGCTGGCAGAGCAAGGAATAGAGGAATAGAGGAGGATGAAGGTGGATTTGAGTGGCCGTGGAGATCACTGTCTCCATTATTTTGAAGAACCCCAGATACAGATTCTATGGTTTCTGGCACAGACAGGCAGTGTTCATGTACTAGTGAGGAGATGGAGCGGACTTCCTGTGGAAATTCCTATCGCCACCCACTTTGCCTCTGCCCCCCACCCCCGTACCAACCTGCAGGCCTCTGCAGGTGGTCAGGCTTTTTAAGCTTGTCCTTGGCTTGCTAGCAAATGTCTTACAAGTTCTTGTGGGTGCCCTGTAGTTAGCTTGGGTCCAGGGAGATACAGAGGAGAGGCTGGGCAGAGAGAAGCAGAGTTTACTGGAGGAAGTCAGTGGCTTTTTTAAAAACAAATTCAGCCAAAGCAAAGTAGGCAGATGGCCAACTGTTGCAGGTAGAGGTTTAGTGATGCAGATTCTTCGAGCACGCAGCAGATGCCTTCCTGTGATGTTTCTAATTATCTCTGCCTTATTGTGTTGATGCTTTTATTATAGTGTTCTGTGAATATTGCTTTGATTAGTGTGCCACTTTCATTATGTTTAACCCCTTTTTCATGTCTTTGTTCATCATTTATTTTTACCCTATGGCATTTAAAGTATACCTTTTGTTAACAGCTCTCATGCTTAGTCCCTCCGTCCAACTCTTTGTGACCCCATGGACTGTAGACCACCAGGCTCCTCTGTTCATGGGATTTTCCAGTCAAGAATACTGGAGTGGGTTGCCATTTCCTCCTCCAGGGGATCTTCCAGACCCAGGAATCAAACCCCTGTCTCCTCAGACTCCCGTATTGGCAAGCTGATTCTTAACTACTGAGTCACCTGGAAAGCCTAACAGCTTGAGGAGGGTGTGTATTTTTTATTTAAACTGAAAATCCTTGCCTTTTACACACCCTGGTGGCATGGCATTGGAGTTAAGCACCCTGACTCTTGTACCAAACAACTCTGGGTTCAAATCCCAGCTCTGATATTTACTGTGTGACTTCAGATATACTAATTAACCCTCTAGACCTCTGGTTCCCTAACACGTAAAGCAGTGTAACAACCTCACCTGCCTCATAGGTAGTTGTGAAGATTAAACAGTTGTAAATATAAAGTGCTTAAAATAAAACCAGTGCTTTTAAAGTGTTTACAATTATTAAGGAAACTTAAGCATTTGTTTCCATAATTAATTTCTTTGGGTTTCAATCATTTTTATGCTTTATGCATTTATTGATTCCTTGCTGTTTCCTGTATTATTTTTTTTAAGTGAATTAGAAGGAAAATGCCCTATTCTGATAAATCTCTAATTTTAAAAAGTCAAAAATAAAATAATTTCTTATGACACTATCCTTCAATCTAATAAAAAATTGAATTTGTAGTTAAAAATCTTCCCATAAAGAACACTCCAGACCTAGCTGGCTTCACTGGTGAGTTACACCAAATACTGAAGAAAGAAATAATACCAATTCTATACAAACTATTCTTAAAAAAAACTGAAAAGAAGGAATAGGTCCTTACTTATTCCACGAGGCCAACATTGCCCTGATATCAAAATCAAAAACATTACAAGAAAACAAAATTATAGACCAAGCTCTCTCATGGAAAATGATGCAAAAATCCTAAATAAAACTGTAGCAAATAATATCCGATGATGTCTAAAAAGGATAATACATCACCACGAGGGTTTATCTGAGGAATGACAACATTCAGAATAATTCAATGTAATTTACCATAACACACTAAAAAGTGAAAAACCGTATGAACATCTCCATTGATGACGAACATCCATCCCTGATAAAACTCTCACCAAACTAGGAAGAGAAGGGAACTTCCTCAGCCTGATAAAGGGCATCTACAAAAAGCCTACAGTTAACATCACGCCGAATCATAAAAGCCCAAACGCCTTCCCTCTAAGATTAGGAACAAAGCTAAGATGTCTGTTCTCACCACTTTTATTTGACATTGCCCTTGAAGTTCTAGTCCGTGCATAAGACATGAGAAAGAAATAAAAGACATCCAGCTTGGAAAAAAAGAAGTGAAACTGCCTTTATTCACAGATAATATGACCATCTATGTCAGGGTTGGCAAACTTTTTCTGTAAGGGTCAGAGTAGTAAGTACTTTAGACTGTGTGTGTCATACATCTCTGTTGTAGCTACTAAACTCTGCCATTGGAGCGTAAAAGCAGCTATAGACAACAAATGAGTGAACAGGCATGACTGTGTGCCAATAAAACTTTATTTAAAAAAAAATAGATTGAAGGCCAGGTTTGGCCCATGGGTTATAGTTTGCTGATTGCTGGCCTATATAACAAATCCTATTGATCCACCAAAAAAGCTACTAAGACTATAATAAGTGAGGTTAGCAAGGTTGTAGGATACAAGATCAATACATAAAAATCCGCTATATATCTGTAAATACTAGCAATGAGGAGTTGGAAGTTGAAAGTTTAAAAATGATACCTTTTACAACAGCATACAAAATATGAAATATTTGTGAATAAATCTGATAAAATACATGAATAACCTACACAAACCAAAACGTACAAAACATTGCTGGGAAAAGTTAAAGGAGACCTAACTAAATGGAAAAATATACTATGTTTTATGGGTCAGAAGATTCAATAGCATTATCAGTTCTCCACAAATTGATCTATAGGTTCAATGCAATCCCCATCAAAATCACAGTTGCCTTTTTTTTTTTAGAAATTGACCAATTGACTAAAATTCATAAGGAAATGTATTCCTAAAGTTCAGTCATTCCCCTTCATAATGAAAGATCCCAGGACACAGCCCTGCTCTTCCTATTCCCTTCTACTTCCTGCCAAGTGTTGCAGTTTCTGAGTACAGGTTGTGAGAACATGACTCCTGTCAGAGGGCAGAAGCCTGGCTCTGATCAGCTCAGACAACAATGTCTATACAAATGGGATGCAGCATCAGGGCAGACCCTGCTTCCCAAGGTTAGGCCAAGGCCAAGATTTTCTGTACCTTCTTGGGCCCATATATCCTATTTTGGTTTAGAAGATGGAGCATGGATGAGTTATTAAAGTATATTGCTTGATCCATCTCTACCAAACAGAGTTAGCAGAAATTACCCCAAATTTGGGCCTGTGGGCCCTAATTCTTAATTTCCAGTGCTGTTTTTGTCTCTAACACCTTTCTACACCTGCGGTCAGTAGATCAGCATCAGCAGGGCCCTGGGAGTTTGTTAGAAACGTGTCATCTTGGCCCCCACCCCAGACCTTTTGAGTCAGAATCAGAATTTTAAGATCTTCAGTTGACTTGTACGCAGATTTGAGTCAAACCTATGCATATTCAGGTATCTATCAATGGGAAGTTGGGAATATATATATCAGACATGTCTAGTCACCTGCCAAGCTCTGTCCATCAGTATACTTTCAAGACTGAGATGTGGCATTTCAAGATATTCTCTTCAATGCAAGACTCCTCTAGGCATCTTCCCGTATTCCAACAGGAATTCAACTCCTGATTATTGTTTTATGAGCATTTTACATTATTTTGCATGCACTCACCTTTCCCTGACACACACACACACATCCCTTATGTAAAGAGAAACCATTCCTTATGATGTACAATTTTACTCTTCTAGAAAAGGTAAAATGGATTCCATAGATGTATTCAATTAGTACTTATTTTATTTTTCCATTATCAAGGAAGTATACATTATAGTTATAGAAAAGCTTGAAAATATAAGAAAAAGGGAAATTTACTTATCATCCTATCATTCAAAGATAATCACTGTTTTGTTTTTAGGTGGTTTTTTTTTTCAGGGTTTTTTTTCAGCCTTTTTTAAAACAGGATTTTTATAGTGGTTAATTCACTTGAAGTGTATATAAGGTGTGGTTTTTACAATATGTCACAGACGTATATGGAGTATGTACACAGACAGAATACAGACTGAATATACAGCTTTGCTTTCTGTTTTTTTCCACTAACATTTGTATTTTCCCAGATTATTCATTCCTTGTAAGTATCGATTTAAATGCCTCACAATTTTCCACTGAGCATATAAACCATAGTTTACTTAACTATCCCCTTATTGCACAACATTTAGAGAGTGCTTGCATTTTCATTCTAGTAAGTAGTGTGCAATGAAAATTATTGTGCATACAGCATTTTTCTATATATTTTCAGTAATTTCCTCAGGTTAAATTTTCAGAAGTGAGTCAGAGGCTGTGAATTTTGCTTCATGTTGCAAAATCCAGAGTATATCACTTAAAACTCACTCTTAAAGAAGAGCCAAAAGTTCCTAACCGAGGGCTGAGGTGGTTGTCCTTGCCAGGTGAAAAGAAAACCGCCCATTGACAAGACAGAATGGGATGGCTTCTTTGACGAGAACGGTCACTTGGCCAAATCACGAGACTTCATTTGTGTTAACATCCTGGAAAGGGTACAGTCCTAAGCTACCCTCGGCCTCACCCTGGAACTGGGGGCATGGGTGGGCAACGGGGCGGGCATGGCATTGGAGGGGGCTCTTTCAGGAATTCAGGGGGCTCACCACCTCTCACCTCTGCCTGCACCCAGGGCCTGCACCCCACGGTGAGGACAGAAGCCTGGAAGTTCCTCACGGGCTACTACTCATGGCAGAGTTCCCAGGACGAGCGGCTCATGGTGGACAGCACAAGGAGGTAGACCGTTTCAGATCCTTTCAAGGCAGGGAGGCGACACTGTAGGTGGGAGGGGGTGCCCACCCCAGCCTGCTAGGTTCAAGCTGCTTCCTTCAGATGGACTTCTCTTTTCAAGAGGCAAAACCCCCATGGCTCTCCCGGCTCAGGACCCCCACACAGTGGGCACAGGCACCTCCCCCACCCCACCCTGGACCCTGCACGCCCCACCTGCTCCCGATTACCAGTCCACACCCTGCCAACTTGAGCTCGACCCTGGCACCTCCTCTCACTGCCCCGCCACCCTGCCCAGCCCAGCCATCCCTAGGCCTGTGCAGCCTTCTTGAGGTAGGGAATATCCACACGCTCAGGGGCCAGCAAGAGAACACTCCAGGACAGCTGAGGGATCTAGGGCCACCCAGATAATTCAGCTCAAGATCCTTAAGTACACCTGCAAAGACCCTTTTCCCAAAGAAAGTCATATTCACAAGTTCCAGGTGTTAGGGCATGGACCTGTCTTTGGAAGTCACCATTCAGCCCACTACACACCTAAGCTCATTCCAATGATGGGCACAAACCCCGCCTCATCCAGTCCTTCCAATGCTGAGGCACAGGTGCCAGTGTTAGCCCCACTCTACAGACAAGCAAATGGAGGCTTAGGGAGGGCAGTGATATCCCCAAGTCATGATATCCCCTAATGGCAGACACCCAGTTCTTAAATATGGATCTAGGATTCAGGTGCAGGGGTCAGACTGCAGAGCCACCTCCCCTGCACTCCAGGTGCCCATCGGAGGATGGTCAGGGTTGGGCAAGGGGGGGGATGGGAGGCAGCACAGGGAGCGGGCACCGCCTGGGTTAGGGCACTGCTCGGAGCTCCCCCGACTGGCCTGGAGGGAAGGATGCCTCCTTCAGCCTCGGGTCTGTCCTCACAGGAAGAACTACGAGGCTTTATGCCAGATGTACCAGAAGATTCAGCCCCTCCTGGAAAACCTGCACCGGAACTTCATAGAGACCCGGAACAGTATCAGTGAGCTGAGGAGGGTGGGCGGGGCCTGGCAGAGGGGAGGGTTGGAAGCCCTCCTCCCTGGCTCTTCCTATGTCACGTCTGTGCCCTGGTTCCTGGGTGCTGCCTTGACACATGCTGCGAATTTTGCCGGCTCAATCTTGGTTACTCTACCAGCCTGGCTCCAGCGGCTGCCCCAAGTGGCCCTGGGTGTGTCCCTGGGTGCACGTTCTTTCACTGGCTGTCTACATCTCTTCCCCTCTTGGCCTTGAACTAGGTTGGATTTGAACTGCAGGAAGGCGGGACATTCCTGGCAAAGGGTACAGACTGGTCAAAGATTTGGAGGCAGGAAAATTCCAGGCAGCTCAGGTTGTTGTGAAGGGCAAAGCTTGGTGGTCTGGTGTGTCTTTTTTCATTTTATTTTTGGTTGCTGTGCATGGGCTTTCTGTTGTTGCACTGCATGGGCTTCTCACTGCAGTGGCTTCATCTTGTTCTGGAGCACGGGCTTTAGGGCATCTGGACTCAGTACTTGTGGCACTCGGGCTCAGTTGCTCCACAGCATGTAGGATCTTAGGTCCCGGACCAGGGGTAGGACCTGTGTGCCCTGCGTTGGCAGGAGAATTCTTAACCACTGGACCACCAAGGAAGTCCCCGATGTGAATTTTTTTCCTAGCTCCCTTCCCAGGATGTCCTGGGTCCTACCCTCTTGGATTAGGGGTAATAAACTCACCCATGGACATTCTGTTAGATGTGATCTGGTGACACCCACCTGTCCCTTGCCCCCAACCTAGCATATGACATTAAAAAACTCTATGACAAAGACCCCTTGGGCAATGTCCTCCTCGATAAGAAGAAGCTGGAGAAGATCCTGCTCCTGAGTTACGTCTGCAACACACAAGCAGGTGAGCCACAGGGCGGGGCCTCCCTTCAGCTCCCCCTTCTCAACTCCTTCCTGAGAGTGTGCCCCTGCCCCAGCCCAGGCTCCGCCGTAATCCCCCCTCCATCCCCTGCCCCAGCCCCTCCTCACTGACCCCTATCCACTCCAGAGTACCAGCAGGGCTTCCACGAGATGGTGATGATTTTCCAGCTGATGGTAGAACATGACCATGAGACCTTCTGGCTTTTCCAGTTCTTCCTACAGAAAACGGTGAGAGCTGGGCCTGGCTTAGGGACCTCCGCGTTCCTCAAATGACCCCTTGAGGTTAGGCAGGCACTGGCAGCCCCAGTCATTTCCTCCAGCCCAGAAACAGCCCTCTGAGTCCCAGAGGAGCTTCTCCCAGAAAAAGGCAATGCCAGCCCTAGTGGGGTTTGTTCTGGGCTGGGGGCTGGATGCGTTGGAACTGAGAAACGAGGATAGCGATGCACTGAGTCTAGCTCATATCAAACCTTGAAAGGTTTGGAAAGGCCCAATGAGGGCACCTTTCCCCTGGCATTCGCCCTGCCCCAACACGGCTCTGCTCCTGCAAATCCTCCATGGCTCCCTATAGGCTCCATAATAGAATCCCAAAACCTCAGCCAAACATTCCAGGCCTCGTCTTCACTCTTGTCTCTCACTGCTTCTTTTACTTGACCTGCACCCAGGCCCTCCAGGGACTCGGTATTCCCACACTGTGAGGTTGAGAGCTTTAAAGGTGCTGCTCCCTGTTACTCCCTTTCCTCATGATCTGTAAGAGGCTGCCCAGAACCCACCCTCATCCCCTTCTCCATCCCTGAAACAACGTGCCACTGCTCTTTCCTTGTCCTGATTGGTTCAGACCCATGGTATGTGTCTGGAAGAATATCTGAGTTCACTGCATTGTGAGCCATACCCGGTCCAACTCTACATCCCCACCACACACACACATCACACAGACAAGATGTGTGTTTATAAACACCCATACTCCAACACCCAGACACATACAGAGACTCAGGCCAGGCCCAGCCAGACACACACAGGGCCTCCAGCATTGGGAAGTTGACGGAGCGAGGTTGACTCATCTAGTGCTTTCAAGGGGGTCCCTCCCGCCCACTCGTCTCTCCCAGGAGCACAGCTGTGTCATCAACATTGGGGTAGGGAAGAACCTCGACATGCTCAATACCCTGATCAACTTCCTGGATCCCGTGTTCGCTGAGCACTTAAGTGAGTCACCCCCTCTGCTAACATACACCTCCCTCAACCCCACGGAAGGTGTGGGAGGGGGCCGGGACCCAGTCCAAGCCAGCAGCTCCCAAGCATGGGGGAGAAAGTGAGATCATTTGGTCTTTTCTTCGGGCCCTGGGAGGAGGGTTCATCTGGATGGGGTTAGAATCTGGACAGTTGAAAATCCACCCCGAATAGTCTCCAAGGGCAGATGGAAATGTGACAGTCTGTTTTTTTTTTTTTTTTAATTTTCCAAGTGTGTTTCCGTGTTCAGTTGTTCACCCATGTGTGTTTTTGCTTTATCTCCCAACCCCTGACCACAGCCCCTGGGCTTCTCTCCCCACAGAAGGGAAGGGTGCGGGGGCTGTGCCATCCCTCTTCCCCTGGTTCTGCCTCTGCTTTCAACGTGCCTTCAAGACCTTCGACGACGTCTGGAGGCTCTGGGAGGTGAGGTGCCTGCTGCTCTGGGGCAGAGGAACAGGCCCTTCCCCTGGGGCAGGCGGCAGGGAGGCCCTTGTCCTTGCTTCCCTTTACTGCCAGCTTTGGACGGGTTCGATGTCTGGGTCGGGAAGATCCTCTGGAGAAGGGATAGGCTACCCACTCCGGTATTCTTGGGCTTCTCTAGTGGCTCGGCTCGTAAAGAATCCACCTGCAGTGCAGGAGACATGGGTTCGATCCCTGGGTTAAAAAGATCCCCTGGAGAAGGGAAAGGCTACCCACTCCAGTATTTTGGCCTGGAGAATTCCGTGAGTCCATAGGGTTGCAAAAAGTCAGACACAACTGAGCGACTTTCACTTCACTTCATTTTGGATACAGCTCAGTGAGATTTATTGGGCCAGTGACCCTGCTCCTGTTGAGAGATGTGAGAGCCTCAGTCAATCCCTCTGTTCATCTTAGCCCTCCACTGCACCTTCTCAAGGCAGTGCAGGCAGGAGGGGCCTCGAGGCTCGTGCAGCAGAAGCCTGGTCTGTATGCAGCTTCCCTGCCACCCTGCCTGCCCAAGGGCCCTCACTCTGCTCTCATTTTCCCAGCCACCTCTTCCTTGGCCTTCCCCTCCACCTGAGTGCCCACACCTTCTGAGCCCTGACTCCTGGAGAAGGAGGGGCTCCCCAAGGACAGGTCACACCTGCACTTCTTTGACCCCAGTCTCCAGGGCAAGATGCACTCCCCAGGGAACATACCCACCACCCTACCCCATGGCCACTGCTGCCTGTAGGATTGGGCCCACTGCTCAGCCTGGCATTCAGTGCCCCACAGGTCAACTCCTCCTACCTCACTCCTCACTTCTGGCCTGTTGATTTCCGTGCTCAACCACCAGGCCCTTAGTGACACCCCTGGATTGCTGGCATTCCATCAACTGCTGTTTTGCCAAAGCACCACTCAAAGCTACAGAGAGTTACCCAGTCATTCTTGGCATTCTCTCCCCCTGTGTCTCTTTCTTGTTTCCTGCTCCCTCTCTTCCTCCTTCCCTTCTTCCCTCTCTCTTTCTCTCTCTCCCTCTAGCTGATGAATTCCCTAAAGCCTTTGCCCCTGAGTCCCTCAACAGCAAGCACAATGCCTAGAACCCCAGAGCTTGAATGAATGAATGAGAGTCAGTGAATGAGCACATGGGCAGCAAGGCCCAGGCATGGCTGATGGACCACGTGGTTGGTGGGTACCTCACCATCCTAAGGGCATCTTCAGTCTCAGACCACAGGCCAGACTGAGGTTCACTGGCCCCTGCAGGTGCTGCTCACAGGGAAACCCTGCAGGAACTTCCAGGTGCTGGTGGCCTACAGCATGCTGCAGATGGTGCGCCAGCAGGTGCTGCAGGAGAGCATGACAGGCGACGATATCCTCCTGGTGAGAGCATGCTCCAGCCAAGCCCAGCCCAGCCCCACCAGCTCCGGAGACCCCTGACACAGACTCAGGGGCCCTGGCTGCCCCTGGGCAATACCGGGGGACTGACATACTCCAGACACTGTGCCAAGTGCTTGTATAGGCCAGCTCCTGTAAACCTCCAGACAAGCCTGACACAGAAGCAGGATAGCCATCATCATCGCCAGTACCCGTTTAGCATCTGGGGGAGCTGAGGCCCTGAATGGTTCTTAATCTTGAGGCTGGATTGACTGACAGTAAACTCTTTGGCCCCAGGGGCCTCCTGTGACAAAAGACCTAGAGTTTTTCTGAAAAGCAGCTGAAGTCTTTGATCCACAACATCTTAGATGGCGCCCCCATCATAAAACAAGTCCTCCCAGAATCCCATGAAACACTCGGGGAAACCCTGGGGACCCTCTAGTGCCAAGAATGAAAACTGCACTCCCCATCTCTCCAATATATAAAATTCCGATGGTAAAACTCAGGCACTGTGCCAAGCTAGTTGAGAAGAGATTGGGTGGCCCCAAGTGACTGCCATGAGCAGCGGCCTCGTCCCCTTGAAGCAGCGGATCGCTGCCTGTGCCAGCTTGTGCCCAGGGAGACCTGCTTCCACCCACCTTCTTCCGGCACAGGCCTGCAACAACCTCATTGACCTCGATGCCGACGAGCTGATCTCCGCTGCCTGCATAGTTTACGCTGAGCTCATGCAGAAGGATGTAAGTCACTTTGATTATTTGTCTTCCTTCCCTTCTTCCTCCAAGAGGCCTTTCCTGATCACCCAAGCCCAGTCCATGGCAGGTGTATTCAACTTCAGAGAAATACGTGTGCTATATTCTCCGCCACCAACCCGTGGGGGTGGCTCTGCACAGACTTCTCACTGCTTGCATGCATAACTTGTGCTTCACCAAGCAGACTGTGCTTCCTGAGAACCCAGCCCTCATCCCTTATTCCCTGTATTCATCTGGGCAGATGTGGGCACAGGGCTGGGCACCCAGGGGCTCAGGGAAACGTTACTAGCTGAATGAACTGAAGAATGAGGGCGACAGACCAATGGCTGTCCATTCCTACCAGTGAGAACCCTCCTCTCCCCCAGGTTCCTCAGTCGTTACAGGATTTCTTTCTCTGAGACTGCTCACAGTGGACAGACGCCCTCCATGGACAGGATGAGGTGGTGCTTCAGCTGTGAAGTCAGGATGAAGTCCAGTGGGGCATTCGGGTGAGGGTGTAGGTAATACAGCTGTGAAAACAACAGCCTTCTGGAGTCATGGTTTGTGGTGAGCAGTGTGTCTCCTGGGGTGGGGAGTGAGGGCAGAGACAGGATTGTCTAATGAAAAGAGAGATGGGAGGGCTAGAGAAAGGGCACACACTGGGAAGAGACGGTGCTGGTCAGCGACTCCTCAGGGGCTGCGGGTTTTCCAAGCCTGCAGTGGTCCTGCGCCAGGCAGCAAAGGGTTGCGGGCATAACCGACTCTGTGAGTGGGCTGCCTCCTGTGGAAGAGATGGACAAGTCCAACATGCTTGTTCAATCCCTGATCCAGAGAGGGGGGCCCGAGCCCAGGGCTTCCCACTCCATGGCTCGTCTATACTCTCCACACACGAATCATACATGGCATTGTTTTTCCAGAACCTCCCCAGCAGCCTGTGGAAAGGACACAGCACAAATCTCTGGCTAGCAAGAGGCTCCTTCCTTGGTTTCAAAGCCCCTCACAATTGCACCTTATGTTTCTCAGCCTGAAATGCCGCCTCAAACTAAATTCCCCTTTTCAGCCTTTGTCTCTCCAGATAGTGGCATCTCTTCCCTGACTCAGGCAGAGCAGTCTCTCCCTGAGGGCAGAAGCTCCTGCCACCTGCTCTCCCAACATGTGTGCCAGCCCCAGCCTGCCCATGCTCTGAGGGTGACCCTGAGGGCAGACGTGGAGAGAGAGACGGGGGTCTGGCCAGGTGCTTCCATAGCTGCTTGGCAAGTGTGTACACCTCTGTGTGTATGCATACACACGAGCCCTGCCCAGCGGCTACACTTTTTCAGAGGGGGCTGATGGATGGGCGGAAGGGATCTGCGGTTTCGCTGTGGACCTGGCTCTTGTGGGTGAGGCACGACTGTCATCGTCCGGCTCCTGCTCCCACCAGTCACTCTAGTGACCATCACTGGAAAGGCACTATGTCCGCAGCTAGTGGCTGGTCTTCTTCCCCTCAGGTGACAATCTCCCATCCCTGGCTGGCTCTACGTCTTTTGCCTGCTATGTCTCTGTTGGAGGGGGGTCCTCAGAAGAGTGGGGTCCTGCTTCCCCCTGACTCCAGGGTCTTTTCTGCAAGGTTAATAAGCCAGCATTTGCTGGGCAAGAGGGTACATGGGTAAAATCACATACTGTGCACCTCCTCAAGCTTCTGTTCCCACAACAATTTATCTAAATAAAGATCCTGTGTGCAATACAGTTCTCTAAGAACAAAACTGTTTTCTACTTCAACAAAGAACCAGAATAAAAGGTGAGCTAACTGTGGCCTTGGGAAGAGTCCATAAAAATATGTGCGTCTTCTTAACGCTTCTTTTGGCCTAGTGGCATTAATTGGCTTATGATTTTTGCTTGGGACATCAATGACAAACATCTACTCCACAACTAAGCAATTCAAGTACTTGCCTTCTAGGCCAGTGGTTTTCAAACCTGATTTTTAAATTACTGGAGCTCCATTATTACAAAGTAAGAGTTCTGTGGTTGAAATTTGGTTGGGCAGTCCAGAAGCCTGCCTGCCTGTGATCGCTCTCTCAGACCCCTTTTGGAAGCTCATCATTTCCTCCAAGTTACCTCCAAGGAGGCTCTGACTTACTGGGAGCATGTCTGAACACCATTGTTTGTCTTCAAGATGAGCGGGATTAAGTCCTGATGCTGAACTAATTCAGGTTCAGATAAATTCCAAGTGATGCAGTGATGGAAATGAAGATCTTGGAAGACTGAGCATCTCAGCTCACCTGCTGTGCTCCTGGCTGGTGGGCTGCAGATTAAGATCTAACCACACTATCATCGTGTGCACCATGGAGCCAGCACAGGCTTCTCCTCTCTTAGTTTATCACTTTTATCACCCCGTGTTTTTTTTTTCCCTTCTAGTAAAGTCCAGTCCTGAGGCAGAACTATGGGGAGCATTCAGATCCAAGAGAACTAGGTTCCCTTCAGTGTAGAGATTGTGTGGGTCTAAATAATTCGCTAATTCAGCAGACATTTATGGAGTCCATACTGCAAGGCACTGTCCAGGCTCTGAGGATTCCACCATGGGGAAAAGAAGGACACAATCCCTGTTTCCATGGCAGTCGCGGTTGAGTGGGAACCAGACAATTGCCTTGAAGAATATGTAACTGCACATTCCTTTTGTGCTCTGAAAGAAGAACATGGCTCTAGGAGAGAAGATGGTGAGCGGTGGTGACGGTGGCACCAGTGACAACGGCGGTGATTCAGGCATGATGGTGGTGAGGACAGTGGGTGGGAGGAGCCGCAGTGTTGGTAACGATGGTGAATGGCTGTAGTTGTGATGTCAGTAAGGACCACAGCGGTGATGTCCACGACGGTGGTGGTGGTGGTGAAGTTGGTGTCAAAACTGGTGCAGTAGTGCTGGCAGAGGTGGCAATATAAGCCTAGGTGATGATGGTGGGGTGTTGGTGATAATGGTGGTTGTTAGCAATATTGCTGGTATCAGTGGGGGGGGGGATGGATGGTGGCAGGAAGTGTGATTAATTGATGACAGTGGAGGTGGCTGTGGGGATGATTTGATTCTGGCAGTGTTAGGGATGAAGATGTCGGGGTGGTGATGGTAGTGCTGGCTTTCATTCATTCAGTCAACAAAAACGGTCTACAATGACCATTTCTGTATTGATACTGGTGATGGGGTTGGTGGTAATGGTAATCATGGTGGAGATGAAAACAGGGACAAATTCATTCTGGAAAGACTAGTGTCTACATAGTTCCAGTGAGCAAGACCTAAACATAATGCTTTAAAAGAGCGACAGCGGTCATGAGCGTAAAGTAAATGGAAGCATGCCGGCCCTATCCAGGCTTTCTAAAACCTGGCCCTGAGCCACGGGTGAAAGCTTGGACTGGCTGTACCCATTCTGTGATCTCATCCCACCTCTCCTCCTTTCACTCTTGTTCTAAGCCTCTTTCCTGGAGGTTATTCATTTTCCCTTCTCAAGCAAACCTGAGTGACCCTAAGCCCATTCTTTGTTCCTGGAACCAGGAAAACGGTTCTCTATCTAGCTAAGGCTTCACAGAGGTGGCATGTGTAAACTCAAGTTCTCTGGGCCCCAGAGTCTATATTTTTGACTCAGAGAGGGACAAAGGAAATGAGTGGTGGCCAGCAGAGCCCAGTCCTGTGCTGAAACCCAGACCTTTGTCTGGGGCGTAAGGGGTCTACCTACTGCAGGGAGAAGGACTTAGCTGATGGATGGGGCCTCCACTACCCAGGACTCAATTGCACTGATGTGATTGGGCTTAAAGATGTAACACTGGCTTCTCAAGGGGACATAGGAGGAAGAAAGAATGAACAAGAATTTAAGGAAAGAAAAGAGAAGTGCTAGAACATTGGGGGAGGCAGTGAAATAGGAGGGAATGTAAGGTTTCTTTTTCAACTAGCGATCATCTTAGTGACCATCAACAGACACATTAGTGTTGGCAGAGCATGTCAAAGTGACAAATGGTGCTTGTGCGCTGAGTCTTAAGACTGATGCTTCTCACGGATGTGTTTCCCAGGCCACTGCCCCATCCCAGCCACAATACACATATGTGTACAGACATACATGCACACACACACACACTCTACACACCCACACTGCGGCCCCAGGGTATCCCTGGTAGTTTTCTTGTTCAACCTGGTTGAGATATAACTGAGTTGGAAATGTCTTTTTTGTCCACCTTTCAGAAGAAGGATGTTCAGGTCCATTTAGACTAAAGGAACTCTCTACTCCTCCTCCCTACTGCACTTGCCACCTCCCCTCCATGCACACACATGTACACACTGCAATCCATCACCCAGTTCTGCCAGTTTTACACCTACCTAGACCAGGTGCTCAGTTCTGTCACTGCTAGGGAGGGAGTATGGCTTGACCATGCCCACTGACCCTCTTCCCCCTGGGTGGACTTGGGCCAGGATCTGCAGGAACAAAGCTCGTGAACTGTGGGACCTGAGCTGCATCCTGGTAGGTGGCAGGGGCTGCCCCAGCCCTGGTGCTCCTGCTACTAACACCGCCAACCCCAATGAGAAGCCTCAGGCCCCAGAAGGTGGAGCTGAAGTCCCCACCCCAAAGGGCGAGGGCACAAGTCTTCCCTAATCCCACTTTCCCACTAACCGCTTAGGGGCCTGGAACCCAAGGGAGAGGGGACTGTGGCTGTAAGGAGGGGCTGGAGCTCCAGGAGGTCAAGAAGGAGAGCACAATAATCACAACAGCACTTACTGAGCAACTGCTATGTCCCAGGCCCAGCTCAGGTGGTAACAAATCTACCTGCAATGCAGGAGACCTGGGTTTGATCCCTGGGTCAGGAAGATCCCCTGGAGAAGGGAATGGCTATCCACTCCAGGATTCTGGCCTGGAGAATTCCATGGACAGAGAAGCGTGGTGGGCTGCAGTCCATGGGGTCGCAAAGAGTCAGACTCCACTGAGCGACTGACACTCACTTTTCTTTCAAGCGCCATGCTACATCACAGGCTTCCTCTCCCATAATCCTCAAATTCAGAAGACAGATGCCAGCATCACACTTTTTTTACTGGTGACAAGCCCAAGGCTCTGGACTGCACAGCCAGTGATGGCAAAGTCAGAATGTGAGCACTGACAGCAAACCCCATAGCCCACACTGCTAGCCTCGGTCCCCAAGTTCACATCTTCACCTGCCCATAGTCTCTCTCGAGGTCTGCCATCTCGCCAGAGGCACACATCTGCCTGGTGTTCTGTCTGGTCCTCTATGTGCAGACCTCCATCTCACAGGCCCCTGGCAACTGAGGACCCACAGGTAGGCTGGGATGTTCCAGTGCTGGACTAGGTGGGGGGATGTGCAAAGGCCCTATTCTACTTCCCTCGTCCTGCCCTGTGCAGGATAGGCCTGTTAGGAGCCCAGTAACTTTGGGGAAGACCAAATGACAGCCATGTCTACTACAACTTGGTTTGAAATAATGCTCAGGCTGCTGTGGACATTCCTTCTCTAGTATGGGTCTGGGGGCGGGGAGTAGGGAAGTGGGGTAGGAGAGGAGAGGAGGCTGGGCTGGGGCTCTGCGGTTACAGAGAGACCACTGCACAGGGCTGAGGGTAAGGAGCCAAGAGGGGCTGCCAGGTCTCTCTGCCAGGTGGGGAAACAGTGACACCCAAGCCTGAGTGGGTGGGATGAGCTGGATGCATGAGTCTGGGAGAGGAGTGGGGAGGAGAGCTGCACAGAAGAAGCCCCCCACTCCATCTGGCCCCTGCAGACCCCTCTCTGGACCAGCCACAGACAGAGTGATGAGACTGAAGGAGCTGAGACTGGGCAAGGCCAAGGTAGAGACAGGAGTTTCCAGCCACTGCCAAGTGCTATCCTGCCACATGAGGGCCATCAGCCTGTGGTCAGGCAGTGGTGGGGGAGGGATTTATTTCTGAGGCCTCCAACAGAAGCACTAGCATCCAAATGGTCCTGCCAGACCCTGCGGCTAAGTAAGCCT
Organism: Neotragus moschatus; assembly: GCA_006410615.1. Lineage (NCBI taxonomy): Eukaryota > Metazoa > Chordata > Mammalia > Artiodactyla > Bovidae > Neotragus > Neotragus moschatus. The sequence continues at coordinate 1,301,832 of SJYA01001560.1, read as the reverse complement.
ACAGTGAGAGAAAGATTAGCAGCAACTGGAAATGAGGGAGGTGGGTCTTGGGAGGCTGTGGGGGGCAGGGGGCAGGGTGGGAGGATAGAGCCAGAGGCAGTAGCTTTTAATCTTGGCTGCACATTAAAGTTACCAGGGAGCTTTTATTAATAACCCATACCCAGGGCCCACTGATGAAATCAGAATCTCAGGGGGCAGTGCCAGGGCACTAGTATTTTTAAAAAGCTCCTCAGTTAACTCCAGTATGCAGTCTGGAGAACCCCTGTGCTCAGAGCAGACAGTGGATGGAGAGAGCCTAGAGGCTTAATGCCTTCCACACAGGATGGGGGAGGGACATTCCCAAGGTCATACAGTGAAGGGATCATAGCAGGGGAGGACAGGAGTGGCTGCGTAGACCACTATTCTGAACTGATACTAAGAACCAGAGCTGTCTCTGCAGCCAAACCCCGCCCCCCCCATCGGTTCTACCCTGGATACACCAAAGGCTCCAGCTGCCCTCTCCCCACTGGCTCTTAACTGGACTGTCCCAACTCCCCCACCCTCAGAACCCTGCATCTGAATGACTCTAGAATTAGGCATTTCAAGTTCTTTTCAGAACCACCACATAAAAGAACAGGGAATTAATAAGTGCCCGCATCTCAAAGGCCTGAGCCTCACCTGCAGTGATATGCAAATGGCACCTAAACACCCACAGTCCTGTGCTTAGAAGCTGGGAGCAAATGGAATGCAAATATATGCAATTATTATGCAAACAAGGGCAGTCCCAGATTAATGGCCTTGATCCCTCATCCAAACAGCAGCTGTCTCTTTAGGTACAGGCATGGTGACACGGAGGGCTGAGCTGTCTCCTGTCAGAGGCATCCTGAGGAAGGGTCAAAAGGAAGGATTGTTCAAGACCCCACTTGCTGGCAGTCTTCTCTGAGAAATCTTGGAGCCAGCATCTGTCAGGCAGGAGGCTGTTCTCTGCCAGGATTCCTAACCCAAGTCACTGGTGCAATGCCGGTCATTCTCTCTAGGGGAAAGAGTAGTGCTGGCAGGGGTGGTTGAGGTGGTGGGAGAGGTGATGGTGGAAGTGGTAGGACTGGGATGGCTGAGAAGATGATACGGGGCGGGGAGGGTGAAGCTCCTGGACAGTGACGATGACAAAGATGAAAATGGGCCTGGAGGAGATGGTGGCCAAAGCGTTAGTGACTGTGAATGCGATGGAGGTAATGGTGGCGCTGGTGATGGTAAATCTGACGGAGGTGACAGTGAATGCGATGGAGGTGATGGTGGCGCTGGTGATGGTAAATGTGACGGAGGTGACGGTGAACGGGACGGAGGTGACTGTGAATGCGATGGAGGTGAAGGTGAATGCGACGGAGGTGAGGGTCCATGTGACAGAGGTGATGGTGGCGCTGGTGATGGTAAGTGTGACAGAGGTGACGGTGAATGTGACGGAGGTGATGGTGAATGTGAGGGAGGGGACAGCGAATGTGACGGAGATGACGGTGAAAGTGACTGAGGTGGCAGTGGCGCTGGTGATGGTATATCTGATGGAGGTGACGATGAATGAGACAGAGGTGACAGTGAATCTGACGGGGGTGATGGTGGTGCTGGTGATGATAAATGTGACGGAGGTGACAGTGAATGCGACGGAGGTGACGGTGAATGTGACAGTGGTGATGGTGGTGCTGGTGATGGTAAATGTGACGGAGGTGACAGTGAATGCAATGGAGGTGACGGTGAATGTGACGGAGGTGACGGTGGCACTGGTGATGGTGTGACACAGGTGACGGTGAATGTGAAGGATATGACGGTGAATGCGACAGAGTTGACTGAACGCCACAGAGGTGACGGTGAATGTCACGGAGGTGACGGTGGTGCTGGTGACGGTAATTGTGACGGAGGTGACAGTGAATGTGATGGACGCGACGGTCAATGAGACGGAGGCAACCGTCAAAGCAACGGAGGTGATGGTGAATGCAACGGAGGTGATGGTGAAAGCGACAGAGGTGATGGTGAATGCGATGGAGGTGACGGTCAAAGCGACTGAGGTGACAGTGAATGCGTCAGACGATGGTGAATGCGACGGAGGCGACAGTGAACACAATGGGTGTTAACGGTGAATGCAACAAATGTGACGGTGGTGCCCGGGATGGTAAATGTGACAGAGGTGACGGCGAATGTGATGGAGGCGATGGTGAATGAGACAGAGGCAATGGTCAAAGCAACGGAGGTGATGGTCAATGTGATGGAAGTGACAGTCAAAGCGACAGAGGTGACAGTGAACGCGACGGAGGCGACGGTGAACGCAACGGAGGTGACGGTGAACCTGATGGAGATGACGATGGCGCTGCTGATGGTAAACGTGACGGAGGTGATGGTGAATGCGATTGGAAGTGACGGTGAATGTGATGGAGGTGACAGTGATGCTGATGATCGTGTGACGGTGGTGACGGTGAATGCAACGGAGGTGCTGGTGAATGCAACAGAGGTGCTGGTGAATGCGACGGAGGTGACGGTGAATGCGACGGAGGTGACGGTGAATGTGAAGGAAGTGACGGTGAATGCGAGGGAGGTGACAGTGAATGCAACGGAGTTGATGGTGAATGTGAAGGAGGTCACAGTGGTGCTGGAAATGGTAATTGTGACGGAGGTGACGGTGAATGCGACAGAGGTGACGGTGAATGCGACAGAGGTGACGGTGAATGTGATGGAGGCGCTAGTGATGATAAATGTGATGGAGGTGACGGTGACTGCGAAGGAGGTGACGATGAAAGCAACGTAGGTGAAGGTGAATGCGACGGAGGTGGCGGTGAAAGCGACGGAGGTGACAGAGAAGCGACGGAGGTGACGGAGGATCCGACAGAGGTGACGGTGAATGTGAGGGAGGTGATAGTGGCGCTGGTGATAGCAATTATGACGGAGGTGATGGTGAATGCTACGGAGGTGACGGTGAAAGCTACAGAGGTGACGGTGAATGCAATGGAGGTGACGGTCAAAGCGACAGAGGTGACGGTCAAAGCAACGGAGGTGACAGTGAACGCGACAGAGCAACGGTGAACGTGACAGAGGCAACGGTGAACGCGTCAGAGGCGATGGTGAATGCAACAGAGGCAATGGTGAACACGATGGAGGTGATGGTGAATTCGACAAAGGTGACGGTGGCACTGGTGATACTAAATGTGACAGAGATGATGGTGAATGTGATGGAGGTGACAGTGAATGAGACAGAGGCAATGGTCAAAGCGACGGAGGTGATGTCAATGTGATGGAAGTGACAGTCAAAGCGACGGAGGTGATGGTGAGTGTGACGGAGGCGACGCTGAAAGCGATGGAGGTGACGGTGAAAGCAACGGAGGTGACGGTGAAAGCGACGGAGGCAACGGTGAAAGCGACAGTGGCGAAGGTCAAAGTGACAGAGGCGACGGTGAACACGACGGAGGCGACGGTGAAAGTGACGGAGGCGACGGTGAACCTGACGGAGATGACGATGGCACTGGTGATGGTAAATGTGACAGAGGTGACGGTGCATGTGATGGAGGTGACGGTGAAAGTGACAGAGGTGACTGTGAACGTGACGGAGGTGATGGTGAATGCGAAGGACATGATGGTGAATGTGAGGGAGGTGACAGTGAATGCGACAGAAGTGACGGAGAATGTGACGGAGAAGACGACAGCGCTGGTGATGGTAAATGTGATGGAGGTGATGGTGAATGTGACGGAGTTGATGGTGGCGCTGGTGATGGTGTGACAGAGGTGACGGTGAATGTGACAAAGATGACGGCGCTGGTGATGGTAAATGTGAGGGAGGTGATGGTGAATGCGATGGAGGAGACGGTGAATGTGACAGAGATGACGGTGGCGCTGGTGATGGTAAATGTGACACAAGTAAAGGTGAATGCGATGGAGGTGAGGGTGAAAGCGACGGAGGTGACGGTGAAAGCGACAGAGGAGACAGTGAATGCGACAGAGGTCACTGTGGTGCTAGTGATGGTAATTGTGATGGAGGTGACAGTGAATGTGATGGAGGTGACGGTGACTGTGACAGAAGTGACGGTGAATGCGACGGAGGTGGCGGTGGCGCTGGTGATGGTAAATGTGACGGAGGTGACAGTGAATGTGATGGAGGCAAAGGTCAATGAGACAGAGGCAACCGTCAAAGCGACGGAGGCGACAATAAATGCGACAGAGGCGATGGAGAACGCGACCGAGGCGACGGTGAACGCGACGGAGGCGACGGTGAATGTGAGGGAGGTGACAGTGGATGCAACGGAGGTGACGGTGAATGTGAGGGAGGTGACAGTGAATGTGAGGGAGGTGACGGTGAATTGACAGAGGTCACGGTGGCTCTGGTGATGGTAACTGTGACAGAGGTGACGGTGAATGTCATGAAGGTGACGGTGAATGCGACGGAGGTGACGGTGGTGCTGGTGATGCTCAATGTGACGGAGGTGATGGTGAATGTGATGGATGCAACAGTGAATGTGATGGAGGCAACGGTGAAAGAGATTGAGGCAAGGGTCAAAGCCACCGAGGCGACGGTCAAAGCAATGGAGGTGACGGTAAATGCAACGGAGGTGACGGTGAACACGACGGAGGTGACGGTGTATGTGAGGGAGGTGATGGTGGCGCTGGTGATGGTAAACGTGACGGAGGTGACGGTGAATGCGATGGAGGTGATGGTGAATGAGAGGGAGGGGACGGTGAATGCGATGGAGGTGACAGTGAATCTGACGGAAGTGGTGGTGGCGCTGGTGATGATGTGATGGAGGTAATGGTGAATGTGACGGAGGTAACGGTGGCGCCGGTGATGGTAAATGTGACGGAGGGGAGGGTGAATGCGACAGAGGTGACAGTGAATGTGAGGGAGGTGACGGTGACTGAGATGGAGGTGAAGGTGAATGCGATTGAGGTGACGGTCAATGTGACGGAGGTGATGGTGGCGCTGGTGATGGTAAATGTGACTTAGGTGAAGGTTAATGCGACGGAGATGACAGTGAATCTGATGGAGGTGCTGGTGGTGCTGGTGATGATAAATGTGATGGAGGTAATAGTGAATGTGATGGTGGTGACAGTGAATCTGACAGAGGAGATGGTGGCGCTGGTGATGGTAAATGTAATGGAGGTGACGGTGAATGCGACGGAGGCGACGGTGAACGCGACGGAGGTGACGGTGAACATGAAGGAGGTGACAGTGGATGCGACGGAGGTGACGGTGAATGTGAGGGAGGTGACAGTGGATGCGATGGAGGTGACGGTGAATTGACAGAGGTCATGGTGGCTCTGGTGATGGTAACTGTGACGGAGGTGACGTTGAATGTGACGGAGGTGACGGTGAATGTGACGGAGGTGATGGTGAATGCGACGGAGGTGACGGTGGTGCTGGTGATGCTAAATGTGACGGAAGTGAGGGTGAATGCGACGGAGGTGATGGTGAAAGCGACGGAGGTGATGGCGAATGGAAACGGAGGTGACTGTGAACGCGATGGAGGTGAAGGAGAATGCGACGGAGTTTACGGTCAATGTGACGGAGGTGGTGGTGGTGCTGGTTATGGTAAATGTGATGGAAGTGAGGGTGAATGCGACGGAGGTGATGGTGAAAGCGACGGAGGTGATGGCGAATGGAAACGGAGGTGACTGTGAACGCGATGGAGGTGAAGGAGAATGCGACGGAGTTTACGGTCAATGTGACGGAGGTGGTGGTGGTGCTGGTTATGGTAAATGTGATGGAAGTGAGGGTGAATGCGATGGAGGTGATGGTGAAAGCGACGGAGGTGACGGAGAAGCGACGGAGGTGACGGAGAATCCGACGGAGGTGACGGTGAATGAGAGGGAGGGGACGGTGAATTCGACGGAGGTGACAGTGAATCTGACGGAGGTGGTGGTGGCGCTGGTGATGATAAATGTGATGGAGGTAATGGTGAACATGACGGAGGTGACGGAGAATCTGACGGAGGTAGTGGTGGCGCTGGTGATGATAAATGTGATGGAGGTAAAGGTGAATCTGACGAAGGTGATGGTGAATCTGACAGAGGTGACGGTGGCGCTGGTGATGGTGTGGCGGAGGTGACGGTGAATGCGATGGAGGTGACGGTGAATGTGAGGGAGGTGATTGTGGCGCTGGTTATGGTAAATGTGACGGAGGTGACGGTGAATGCTATGGAGGTGACAGTGAAAGCGACGGAGTTGACAGTGAATGCGACGGAGGTGATGGTGTATGTGAGGGAGGTGATGGTGGCGCTGGTGATGGTAAATATCATGGAAGTGATGGTGAATGTGACAGAGGTGATGGTGAATGTGATGGAGGTGACGGTGATGCTGGTGATTGTAAGTGTGACGGTGGTGACGGTGAATGCAACAGAGGTGCTGGTGAATGCAACAGAAGTGCTGGTGAATGCGACGGAGGTGACGGTGAATGCGAAAGAGGTGACAGAGAATGCAACGGAGTTGACGGTGAATGTGACGGAGGTCACAGTGAATCCAATGGAGTTGACAGTGAATATGACGGAGGTTACAGTGGCATTGGTGATGGTACTTGTGACAGAGGTGACAGTGAATGTGAGGGAGGGGAAGGTGAATGCGACAGAAGTGACAGTGAATGTGATGGAGGTGATGGTGGCACTAGTGATGATAAATGTGACGGAGGTGGCAGTGAATGCAAAGGAGGTGACAGTGAATGTGACGGAGGTGAGGGTGGCGCTGGTGATGATAAGTGTGACAGAGGTGACGGTAAATGCAATGGAGTTGACGGTGAATGTGAGGGAGGTGATGGTGAATGCGACGGAGATGACGGTGAATTGACGGAGGTCACAGTGGCTCTGGTGATGGTAATTGTGATGGAGGTGACGGTGAATGCGACGGAGGTGACGGTGGCACCAGTGATAAATGTGACGGAGGTGACAGTGAATGTGATGGAGGTGACGGTCAATGAGACGGAGGCAACGTTCAAAGTGAAGGAAGCGATGGTGAATGCAATGGAGGCGACAGTGAAAGCAACGGAGGCGACGCTGAACGCGACGGAGGTGACAGTGAATGTGAGGGAGGTGACAGTGAATGCGACAGAGTTGATGGTGAATGAGACGAGGTCGCGGTGGCGCTGGTGATGGTAATTGTGAGAGAGGTGACGGTGAATGCGACAAAGGTGACAGTGAATGCGACAAAGGTGATGGTAATGCGATGGTGACAGTGGCGCTGGTAATGGTAAATGTGACGGAGGTGACAGTGAATGTGATGGAGGCGACAGTCAATGAGACGGAGGCAACGGTCAAAGCGACAGAGGTGACGGTTAATGCGGCGGAGGCGATGGTGAAAGTGATGGAGGCGACGGTGCATGCGATGGAGGTGACGGTGGATCTAGTGATGGTAAATGTGATGGAGGTGACAGTGAATGTGATGGAGGCGAAGGTGAATGAGACAGAGGCAATGGTCAAAGCGATAGAGGCGACGGTGAAAGCTATGGAAGCGACGATCAAAGAAACGGAGGCGACGGTTAAAGTGACAGAGGCGATGGTGAACGCAACAGGGGCGACGGTGAATGCAATGGAAGCGACGCCGAACGTGACAGAGGCGATGCTGAACGCGATGGAGGCAACAGTGAACACGACGGAAGTGACAGTTGTCCTGGTGATGGTAAATGTGACGGAGGTGATGGTGAATGCGACAGAGGTGCTGGTGAATGCGACGGAGGTGACGGTGAAGGTGACGGAGGTGACAGTGGCGCTGGTGATGGTGTGACGGAGGTGACGGTGAATGTGACGGAGGTGCTAGTGAATGCGACGGAGGTGCTGGTGAATGCGACGGAGGTGATGGTGAATGCGACGGAGGTGACGGTGGCGCTGGTCATGGTAAATGTGATGTAGGTGACAGTGAATGTGATGGAGGCAATGCTCAATGAGACGAAGGCAACGGTCAAAGCGACGGAGGTGACGGTTAATGAGACAGAGGCAATAGTGAAAGCAATGGAGGCGACAGTGAAAGTGACAGAGTCAATGGTCAAAGCAACAGAGGTGATGGTGAATGCAACGGAGGTGATGGTGAATGCGATGGAGGTGATGGTGAATGCGATGGAGGTGACAGTGGATCTGGTCATGGTAAATGTGATGGAGGTGACAGTGAATGTGATGGAGGTGAAGGGGTGACAGTGAAAGCAAAGGAGGTTATGGTCAAAGCGACGGAGGTGATGGTCAAAGCAACGCAGGCGACGATCAACACGATGGAGGCAACGGTGAACGCGACGGAGGCAATGCTCAAAGCGACAGACACAATGGTGAACGTCCCGGAGGCGATGCTGAACGTGACGGAGGTGACGGTTGTGCTGGTGATGGTAAGTGACGGAGGTGACGGTGAATGCGACGGAGGTGACAGTGAATGCGACGGAGGTGACGGTGAATGCAATGGAGGTGACGGTGAATGCGACAGAGGTGACGGTGAATGCGACGGAGGTGACAGTGGCGCTGGAGATGGTAAATGTGATGGAGGTGACAGTGAATGTGATGGAGGAAATGGTCAATGAGACGAATACAATGTTCAAAGCAAAGGAAGCAATGGTGAATGCGACAGAGGCAACGGTGAACGCAACGGAGGCGNGACGGTGAATGCGACGGAGGTGACAGTGGCGCTGGAGATGGTAAATGTGATGGAGGTGACAGTGAATGTGATGGAGGAAATGGTCAATGAGACGAATACAATGTTCAAAGCAAAGGAAGCAATGGTGAATGCGACAGAGGCAACGGTGAACGCAACGGAGGCGACGGTGAAAGCAACGGAGGTGACGGTGAACATGACGGAGGGATGGTGAACACGACGGAGGTGACGGTGAATGTGAGGGAGGTGACAGTGAATGCGACGGAGGTGATCGTGAATGTGAGGGAGGTTGCGGTGAATGCGATGGAGGTGATGGTGAATGTGAGGGAGGTGACGGTGAATGAGACAAGGTCACAGTGGCGCTGGTGATGGTAATTGTGACGGAGGTGATGGTGAATGCGACAGAGGTGACGGTGAATGCGACGGGGGTGACGGTGGCACTGTTAGTGGTAAATGTGATGGAGGTGACAGTGAATGTGATGGAGGCAATGGTCAATGAGACGGAGGCAACGGTCAAAGTGATGGAGGCAACGATGAAAGCAACGGAGTCAACAGTGAAAGCAACGGGGACAACGGTCAAAGCGATGGAAGCGATGGTGAATGCGATGGAGGTGATGGTGAATGCGACGGAGGTGATGGTGAACGCGATGGAGGTGACGGTGGATCTGGTGATGGGAAATGTGATGGAGGTGACAGTGAATGTCATGGAGGCGAAGGTGAATGAAATGGAGACAATGGTCAAAGCTATGGAGGCGACAGTGAATGCGACGGAGGTTATGGTCAAAGCAATGGAGGTGATGGTCAAAGTGACGGAGGCAACGGTGAATGTGACAGAGGTGACGGTTAAAGCGACGGAGGTGACGGTAGCGCTGGTGATGGTAAATGTGACGGAGGTGACAGTGAATGTGATGGAGGCAACAGTGAATGAGACGGAGGCAACGGTCAGAGCAACGGNAAAGCAACGGAGGTGACAGTAAATTCACCGGCAGTGATGGTGAACGCGATGGAGGTGACAGTGTATGTGAGGGAGGTGATGGTGGCGCTGGTGATGGTAAATATGACGGAGGTGACAGTGAATGCAATGGAGGTGACAGTGAATGTGAGGGAGGTGACGGTGAATGTGACGGAGGTGACGGTGAATGCAACGGAGGTGATGGTGAATGTGATGGAGGTGATGGTGGCGCTGGTGATGGTAAATGTGATAGAGGTGACGGTGAATGCGATGGAGGTGCTGGTGAATGTGACGGAGGTGATGGTGAATGTGACGGGTGTGACAGTGGCGCTGGTGATGGTAAGTGTGACGGAAGTAATGGTGAATGCGACGGAGGTGCCGGTGAATGCGACGGAGGTGACGGTGAATGTGACGGAAGTGACGGTGAATGTGAGGGAGGTGACGGTGAATGCGACGGAGTTGACGGTGAATGTGATGGAGGTCACAGTGGTGCTGGTGATGGTAATTGTGACGGAGGTGATGGTGAATGCGATGGAGGTGACGGTGAATGCAACGGAGGTTACGGTGAATGTGAGGGAGGTAACGGTGGTGCTGGAGATGGTAAATGTGATGGAAGTGACAGTGAATGTGATGGAGGCGACAGTGAATGAGACGGAGGTGATGGTGAATGCGAGGGAGGTGACGGTGAATGTGATGGAGGTGACGGTGGTGCTGGTGATGGTAACTATGGGGGTTATATAGTATGTGATGCTATGGATGACATGGGGATGCCAGAGGTAATGTTGACAATGGTTGTGGTGGAAAGGATGGCGACAAGGTGGGGAGACTGATGGAAGTCAGGAGGAGGACGACAGTGCGATGCTGTTGGCAATGGCAGGTGACGGCAGTGCGTGCAGAGGCTGGGGGCGTACAGTAAGAGGCAGGGGGAGAGGTGGGCATGGTGAAGGTCACTGTCACAAGCAGCATGAGGTGAGAGCAATGCTGAAGAGGCACGGAAGTGGCGAGGTGGAACTGGGGAAGATGAGTTCTCAAAACTCTTGAGTAGAGGAGGATGTCAGCCTGTCAGAACAAAGGCAGGAGGAAGGAGGGAAGGAATCTTTAGAAGACACACAAGGTCTGGTGTGAAGAGGAGAGAAGGGGCGAGGCTCCCAAGCACAGACCCAGAAAAAAACTCAGGGACAACTCCTGGCTTCTCTCTCCTCAGCAAAGACACAGTGTCATGACTCAGGCCCACTCACTGACAGCAGCAGGCCTGAGGGCTGCAAGCGACCAGTGAGGTGACCCACAGCTGGGCCTGTTTCTCCCTCTGTGAAATGGGAGGAAGTGTGAAAACCAAATGAATGGGTGAGTTTTTCTCTCTTCCACAGGGACCCCATGGCTGACCACAGAGCATGTGCAGCAGAATGAAGCTGCCTTGGTGAAGGAAAGAGAAGCAGTGGGGACTTATCACACGCAGCTGGGGCTTGGGAGATTGACTAGTTCTTCTCAGAACTCAGCAATGGCTGGGTGTTACTCCTACCTCAGGGCCCATGCCCTTCCACTTCTCCATCACCCTCCCTTCATTTAGGTCACCACAATGATAGTCACCAGAGTTTTCTGCCCTATTTCCCTCCTGGGAGGCCACACCCTAAGCAGGTGGCAGGGTAAACTGGTTTAGTCCGTGAACTCTGGAGTCAGACTCCAGGTAACTATTGTGTGGCCCTCTGGACAACACGCGTAACTTCTTTGCATCTCTGTTTTCTCAGCTACAAATTAGCAATAAAAAGATCTACTTTACAGACTGTAACACAAATGACTAAAAATGTGCTTAGTCCAGCAAATGTCAGCTCAAAGAACTGGCAGCTATTGGGCAGATCCTGCAGGCTTCAGGTACACCATGATCATTTATGCCCAGCAGTGGCCACAGACTGGAAAAGGTCAATCCTCAGCGCAATTCCCAAGAAAGGCAGTACCAAAGAATGTTTAAACCACTGGACAATCGCACTCATCTCCCATGCTAGTACGGCCATGCTCAAAATCCTGCATGCTGGGCTGGCTGCAGCATTACATAAACCAAGAACTTCCAGACATCCAAGCTGGGTTTAGAAAAGGCAGAGGAACTGAGGTCAAATTGCCAACATTCACTGGATCACAGAAAAAGTGATAGAGTGCCAGAAAAACATCTGCCTCTGTTTCACTGACTATGCTGAAGCCTCTGACTGTGTGGATCATAAACTGTGGAAAATTCTTAAAGATATGGGAATACTAGACCACCTTACCTGCCTCCTGAGAAACCTGGATGTGGGTCAAGCAGCAACAGTTAGAACCTTGTATGGAACAATTGACTGGTTCAGGACTGATAAAGGAATACGACTCAGCTGTTTATTGTCACCCTGTTTGTTTAACTTATATGCCAAGCACATCATGAGCAATGTCAAGCTGGATGAGTTACAAGCTAGAATCAACATTACCAGGAGAAATATCAACCTCAGATGTGCAGATGATACCACTCTAATGGCTGAAAGCAAAGAGGAACTAAAGAACCTCTTGATGGGGATGAAGGAGGAGAGTGAAAAAACTGGCTTAAAGCTATTAAGAAAAAACAACAACAAACCACGATCATGGCATCCAGCCCCGTTATTTCATGGCACATAGAAGGGGAAAAGGTGGAAGCATATCCTCTTCTTGAGCTCTGAAACCACTGAGGATGGCGACTGCAGCCATGAAATTAGATGATTGTTTCTTGGCAAGAAAGCTATGACAAACTTAGGCAGTGTGTTAAAAAGCAAAGACATCACTTTGCTGATAAAGGTCCATTTAGTCAAGGCTATGGTTTTTCCCGTAGTCACGTATGGTTGTGAGAGGTGGATTATAAAGAAGGCAGAGAGCCAAAGAACTGACGATTTTGAACTGTGCTACTAGAGAAGACTTAAGAGTCCCTTGGTCAGCAAGGAGATCAAACCAGTCACTCTTAAAGGAAATCAACTCTGAATACTCATTGGAAGAACTGATGCTGAAGCTGAAGCTCCAACACTGATTCAAAGAGCTGACTCACTGGAAAAGACCCTGATACTGGGGAAGATTGAGGGCAGGAGGATAAGGGGCCAACATAGGATGAGATGGTTGGATGGCATTACAGTGGACCTGAACTTGGGCAAACTCCAGGAGATGGTGGGGGACAGGGAGGCCTGGCATGCTGCAGTCCATGGGGTCGAGAAGAGTCAGACATGACTTGGTGACTGAACAACAACAACAACGATCCTTTATTCCTCAACCCAAGAAGCAGCAGCCACAGGAGGAAAGGCCTTTTCAAAGCTGTGTCTTCCTACAGCTGCAAGGTATAGGCTCTAGAACCAGCCACCACCTCCTTGCTGTGGAACCTGCACCTGCAGATTAGTCCTGCAGAGGGCGCACCTCCTCCACAAACCAGGACTCCACTGGAAGGCCAGGCTGCCCCAGGGAAAAGGCACCTTACTGCCCATAGATTCACTGTGCAATCCCTGTGCTCTGGCTGGGGTGGAGGGATGGCAGGGGAAGGGTCCTAGCCTTCTGGGCCAGAGACACTCTGGGGGACTGGAAGAGGGTGGAGGAAGGAATCTGGTGTTGGTTCTCAGAGGTCCTGAGCCTTTCACTCTGGCAGATTTGCTGGGAACTGGCAACTAGCTTAGGACAGAAGAGCCATCAGGGTCCCCCTGAAAGCATCTCTTGACAGCTCCAGAGCCCCGTGGGTGGGTGCAGTGAGCACCATGGCCTCCTTCACACCCCTGTTCTTGGCTGGGAATCCCCTCCTCCCCACCCCTAGTCCTCCCACACACTCTAGTTCAGAGTGATTTGCTGTGAGTGGTGGTCATTTACGCAGGGTGGCCTGAGGGGAGCAGGGTCTGGATGAGTCACCTCTCAGAATGGTGACAAGAGCCGCCTGGAAAGGATCTATCTGCTTCCTCCCCAGAATCACAGGTCTTCGTCTGCACACACCATGCACTCAGACACCCAGGATGCTGCCATTCCCACCAGCAGAGATGCACCCAGAGCAGGAAGCAGCTGCACCACCCATGCCCTACCACCCCAGAGCAGCACTGGGGCCAGCACCTGGCACCTGCGACTATCTGGGCTCCATGTGTTGCCTCCGTTTCCTCTAACCTGTATGTAAACATCACCTGTTTCACAGTGTGAAGAGCCATCCAATGCCCTCTCCTATGTTTTCTACACCCAGCCCAGCACTGTCCAACAGAAATACAATGTGACACACAAGTATATTTTCTAATATTTTAACAGCCACATTAAAAATGTAAAAAAAAAAAAAAAAAAAGTGAAAAGATTTACCTAACCCAATATATCCATATTATTATGGACTAGTATAGTACACTTTCAGCACATCTTAACTGGGATGAGCCACATTTCAAGTGCTCAGTAGCCACACGTGGCCAGTGAGTGGAGCATATGGGGGCAGCATGATTAGTCACTGGCTCCAGTCACCTTCTGGGCTCTAGAAGTGTGCCATCTGGCTTACAGGCTGGGGTGTCCTGGGGAATCCTACAACAGCAGGGGTCTAGGGGCCCCAGGAACTACAAGTTCTCCACCATTGATCCTCCCATACAGGGGGTCCTGGGCGCCTCTGGGGAACCTGGAGCCCACTCACAGCTAGAAGGGCCTGAAAGGTTGCAGTTGTGAGCCATGTGCTACGTAGGGACTCATGACCTCCAGAGGAGAGGATTTTGATCCGGGGCCAGAGATGAGGCTTGATTACTTGGAGCTTTTTATGTAGCAAAGTTTTACTAAAGTATGATAGAGATAGAGAAAGCTTCTGACGCAGACATTAAACGAGGGCAAAAAGAATGCCCACTTGCTAGTTTTCAGCAAGGCTGTTTTCTGTCTGTTTATATCAGAGAAGGCGATGACACCCCACTCCAGTACTCTTGTCTGGAAAATCCCATGGATGGAGGAGCCTGGTAGGCTACAGTCCACGGGGTCGCTAAGAGTCGGACACGACTGAAGTGACTTAGCAGCAGCAGCAGCATGTCTGTTTATGTCTGTTAGCGGCTGCTAATCAGATAAGAGAGACACCTCAAGGCTGAGGGAATTTCACCAGGCCCCTATCCCACAGCATGCACTCTTGAAATAGAATGCCAGAAGGTGTGTCATCCCTGGCCATAAAATAATTGACATGAATACTGGTTTGAGGAAAGAAAAAAATTTAGCCTTAGGTGGAACAATTTGAAGAAAGGCAGATTCCAAAGCAAATACATAGTTTCATTAACATAACTTAAGAAAAACATTTCCATAAGAAAAACTGCATTGGTTAGCTCAAAGTTTGAGAAAAGTTAAGTTCAGGAGGAACCAGGTGTCAACAAGAAGGGAAAAAAGTCTGCCACTTGTAGTTTATTTCCTCCTGTTGCTCCCTACCAAGGCTGCTGGCACTCTCAGGGCCCCGAGTCCCACCGGGGAGCCCCATGACACAGGAAGCTGCTGTCTAGTGCAGGCCCCACACAGCACCTGCTTCAAATCCAGTCCTCAAGACACCTGAGGCACCGAGCTGCTTTACCTGGCCTACAGCACCCCCTGAAGCCAGTGGTCCTCTGCCCGGAATGAGGGGGCTCTGTGTCGCCCATAGGGGAAGTCACTATTTAGAAAGTGAAAAGGAGTGGATGAGGATACAGATCCAGGAGGCAAAGGTCTGAAGGTGAGACCTGGGGACAGGAGGTGGTAGGTCAAAGGGAAATTAAAATTAGGACAGTGTGTGAGTGTGTGTGTGCGTGTGTGTGTGTGTGTGTGTGTGTGCGCGCGTCTGTGATCATGTGCGCTGAGAGAAAGCAGCTGCTGGCCTTGGAGAGATTGCATGTGTGTGTGTGTGATCATGAGCACTGAATGTTGGACAAGTTTCTGAGCCAGGGAAGGAAGGAATGTAGTGAAGTCTGGGTTTGAGGCATGTTGATCTGGAGCCCATACAGAAAGGACTGGGAAGGGAGAGATGAATAAGGAAGTAACTTCTCTGGAGCAAGTAAAAACATGGGCTGTGACGGACTGTGGTTGCTCTAGGGAGTTCAGTCTGGAACGGGGCCCTCTGTGCAGAGGTCTGCAGAGAGCAGTGAGCCAAAGGCTTTGAGAATCCCTCTGCACGTCTCTGGGAGGCTGGGCAATTCCCAAGGAGGGATCCCAGTGGCTTCTGGAACTGCACCTGTAAACCCCCTGCATCTGGGGTTTACTTCTCACTCCCCTTGGAAAATCCTATGGATGGAGGAGCCTAGTAGGCTGCAGTCCATGGGGTCGCTAAGAGTCGGACACGACTGAGCGACTTCACTTTCACTTTCCACTTTCATTGCATTGGAGAAGGAAATGGCAACCCACTCCAGTGTTCTTGCCTGGAAAATCCCAGGGACGGGGGAGCCTGGTGGGCTGCCGTCTATGTGGTTGCACAGAGTTAGGCACAACTGAAGTGACTTAGCAGTGGCAGCAGCCCCTTCTCCATCTGGATTCCAGGGTCTGAGGGCTGAGCTGCAAGCATTGGGCTGGCTCCTGCAAAGCCAACACATTCCCAGCCCACGGAGAACCTCTGTGTAGCCTTTGTAAGAGTTTTAAAAGGCTGTCCCCTCTGGGCAGATGCATCCTCTTGGCAGATGGTGCCTTTGAGCCAAGCAAGAGGTGCCCAGCATGGGCTGGATTTCAACCCTCCACTTCTTCCTTGGCAAAGCCCCAGCACATACACCATATGATCATTCACAGCAGTCCTGCATAATTCCCAGCATTAAGAGAAACTACAAAGGTGATAAGTCAATCTTGAAAACCACAAGCAGCCAGAGATGAGATCTTCCCCCACCCCACCCCCCCTCCTTCCTCCTCCTCTTCTGGATCAGGGGCTGAGAGCTACCAGGGGCCTGGATGAGGGGGAGCACGGGGTGGGGGCAAGCTGGCTGGGCCCAGGGAGTCAGAGAAGCAGGATCACAGGCCCAGGCACAAGGTCTACTACATCTTGTCTCCTTGGGGGTCAGACGAAAACAACCCTCGGAGGGAGTCAAAACAGAGGCTAGAATTCGTTTTCAAAAAAACTGAGGACAAAAGAGGTTAAGCGACCTGCTCAAGATGACACAGCTAATAAGAAAAGGGTGGATGGGGATGTTAAGTAGGCAGAACAGGGAAAAGGAGTCCAAAATGGCGGTGGCTAAAAGACAAGGAAGAGAAAAGCCCGCAAAAATAGAACAAAGGGAGCTCCGAGGACTGGAGTGAGGACCTCAGGTAAGACAAACAACACTCCTGTCTGGCCCAATTTACATAGGACAGGCCCAGGGAGAGAACAACATACAAAAAGAGGAGCCAAAGCTAGCTCTCTCTCCCCCTCTCCTGCGTGTTGGGGCGCTCTTCTCTTCGCGTCTTTGGATTGACGTGCCTTCACGCCTTGAAGATGGATTTTTCTGCTCTCTTCTAAGTAAAATAGAGCTGTAACACTGATTTGTCTAAGAGCTATAACATGGTCTATCCAAGACCCNAGCTCTCTCTCCCCCTCTCCTGCGTGTTGGGGCGCTCTTCTCTTCGCGTCTTTGGATTGACGTGCCTTCACGCCTTGAAGATGGATTTTTCTGCTCTCTTCTAAGTAAAATAGAGCTGTAACACTGATTTGTCTAAGAGCTATAACATGGTCTATCCAAGACCCGAGAGCTGTGACACGCCAAGGGGGCTTTAATGTCCATCACTCCAAATCTTTGTTGTGACAAGACAAAGAACCGAGGAGCATACACTCGTCTGACGGTGCGAGGCAAAGTCACAGGGCAGTGAAGGTACCAGGCAGACCTAGGGTACATCCCGACCCTAAACTTGAGCATTCACTTCACCTTTCTGAATATCAGTTTGAAAGTGAAAGTGAAAGCGAAGCTGCTCAGTCGTGTCTGACTCTGCGACCCCATGGACTGTAACTCACCAGGCTCCTCTGTCCTTGGGCTTTTCCAGGCAAGAGTGCTGGAGTGGATTGCTCTTTCCTTCTCCAAAGGATCTTCCCAACCTAGGAATCGAACCTAGGTCTCCCACATTACAGGCAGACACTTTACCATCTGAGCCACCAGGGAAGCCCCAATATCAGTTTGCTCATTCATAAAATGGGGATAACAGCTAATGCTCCTCCTAGAATTAAAGTCAACAGTACATGTAAAGTACTTAGTGACAGTTCTAGAAACTAGGATCAAAAGCCTCCATTTCTTGCTCAGAGAGAGATATGGACACACCATGGAGCTCCTCAATAGATGCAGAAGCTCAGGATATTAGAAAGTTGTCCAAGTACCAGGCCTGGTAACCCTAGGAAGAAAGCTCAGAGAGGTGTGCCTTGCACAGCTGTAGGAGCCCTGCAGGATCAGGGTGAGCGTGGCCTGCTGGGGGCTCACAGTCCCTCCCCAGGAGCTGCTCTTGTCCAAAGCCACATACCCTGCCCAGGGCAGTGCCATCTAAGAACTTTTCAGTGAGGATCATGAACCGGCTCTTTGACCTCTTCCAGGGCTGCTCTGTAGGGCCGTGAGTCCAGAAAAAATAAGCTCTTCTTGGACACAGAGTATGGAAAAAGCTGTTAATGGAACACTGATCAACTAGTTTACCCAGAAAAAATAAGATCAACCAGTGTATATTTGATTCAGAGATGCAGAGAAAGCCTTTGCTCCGGATATCAGATGCTGGGGTTTGATAAGAGGAGGGAAAATGTTACAATATCTAGAGTAGAATTAGCTCAGATATAAGAGGATTTCCCCATGCCATGGAAAAGAACAACTCAGGACCTACCCAGGACAAACCCTAACAATCAGAGTCCAAAGCAGCCAGTTACCCTGGGTTCTACCAAAAAGGCAGGGACAGAAGTCAGGAGGCTAGAGACTTCCCTGGCGGTCCAGTGGTTAAGACTCTGTACTTCTACCTCAAGGGGCACTGGTTTGATCCCTGGTCAAGGAACTAAGATACTGCAGGCTGTGAGGCAAAGCCACAAAATAAATAAAGCTTAAAAAAAAACTGCTCGTTTCTGACTATGTGCCAAGATCTAGCACCGCGTATGTAGTAAGGGTGGGGGAAATGTGTGTAAGTATGGGGGTTCTAAGGCAGAGTTTGTTTTTCCTGGGAAGACCCTGGACTTTTCCTCTTCTCACATGACTGAACATCTCATCTCAGTCCACCAGGCCAGACAGAGATGGAGAAGCTAATGGATCTCTGGCCAGATTATGTGGTTTGCAGCTGGAGCTATTATTTACTAAGTATATGTCTTTTAATGATGAACAGCTTCTGTCCTTATTTAACCTTTTCAGTGCTTTCAGTTTATTTGGAAGTTTCTGTAGTTTGGGGAATTTGTTTCTGTTACATGGCTTTAGGGCTATTCAAAACCATGGCTCCCCAGAAGAAGAGTTGCCTGCATCCCTTTGGGTTCATTTTTCTCATCAATACCTGTGCCATTAGCAAGAGTAGACAGGACGATAAGATCTTTGCTAGTTTTCATAATGGTTTTCCTGATGAAAATCTTCTCTGGTTTTCATCTCACACATGAGCTTATCTTTGCTGGGGCTACTGGCTCTAAAAAGCACACCACAACCAAATGAATGTTTCCATCACCAACTCCACCTCTGGGCTGTGGAACAACAGGCCCAATCTGTTTTTTGGGCCTTTATCCTCAAAGGGTGTATCTGTCAGGTGTGTCTGTTCAACAGCACAGTTGCATAGAATAATTTAGGAAAAGTTTAATGGAGGATCTATTTGCAAAGGGAGCAGAGTTAGAGGACAGCAATAGTAGGTGGTGACGCACCCCAGAGTTGGCAAGAGTGAGAAGCCACCACGGCCCTTGGGCATGAGGGGCCTTGGGGGAGGAGTAGTTCCTGGACTTCAGAAGGAAAGCTGAAGTTCTACCTACAATAGCTCCAGCTGTGGCTGCAGCACAGGAGCCGTGGGCTCTGGTAGAAGAAGGATTCACAACCAGTGGTCTGGCACAAAGGGGCTAAGTGGACAATTCCACCATCTCCCTCTTCCCTTGCCCCCCAGTTCCTGTCAGTGCCCCCACTTGCCAATCCAAATTGAAAACTAAAGGCCAAGGAGGGCTTTAGAAGCAGGGAAAAAAATGGGTCCCAGAACAAGAAGGGTGGATCTGAGGAAGTGAGTGGAGAATAGAGCTTTTTCCTGTCTGCGCCTAGTTCCTAAGAGAAACTTCCACTGAGTCCTTTGGCCTGTTCTGTCTCTCATGTCTTTGGTTGACAGTCCTAAAGCCACATCCCTTCCAGGAATCACATCATAAATAAATTCAGTTCATCTCAGTTCAGTCGCTCAGTCGTGTCTGACTCTTTGCGACCTCATGAATTGCAGCACGCCAGGCCTCCCTGTCCATCACCAACTCCCGGAGTTCACTCAGACTCTCACCCGTCAAGTCAGCGATGCCATCCAGCCATCTCATCCTCTGTCGTCCCCTTCTCCTCCTGCCCCCATCCCTCCCAGCAACAGAGTCTTTTCCAATGAGTCAACTCTTCGCATGAGGTGGCCAAAGTACTGGAGTTTCAGCTTTACCATCATTCCTTCCAAAGAAATCCCAGGGCCAATCTCCTTCAGAATGGACTGGTTGGATCTCCTTGCAGTCCAAGGGACTCTCAAGAGTCTTCTCCAACACCATAGTTCAGAAGCATCAATTCTTCAGCACCCAGCTTTCTTCACAGTCCAACTCTCACATCCATACGTGACTACTGGAAAAACCATAGCCTTGACTAAACGGACCTTTGTTGGCAAAGTAATGTCTCTGCTTTTGAATCTGCTATCTAGGTTGGTCATAACTTTCCTTCCAAGGAGGAAGCGTCTTTTAATTTCATGGCTGCAGTCACCATCTGCAGTGATTTTGGAGCCCCCCAAAATAAAGTCTGACACTGTTTCCACTGTTTCCCCATCTATTTTCCTACCGATGCCAAAAGCACCACCATCACAGCCCCAGTCACAACAACCAAAAATGTCTCCAAAACATTGCCAAATGGCCCCTGGGAGGAACTGCTGCCATTTGGGGAGGGAGACAGAACACCCAGGTAAAACTGAATCTCAGCTCCAACAACAAAAATAGTGTGTGTCCCAAAAATTTCCTAGGCAATAAATTTTTTCACTACTTAACTAATATTCAGATTTAACTAGGGGTCCTGTATTTTACCTGAAACTCACCACTCGTTTAGAACTACTGCCTTAAAGGGAAAATGATTTGATAAATCAGATTATAAGAAAGACTTCCACTCATCAAAAGAGACCTTTAAGAGAGTAAACAGGCAAGCTACCCCACGGAGAAAGATCTATACACCACATAGGTCAACAAAGGCTCATGTGCAGAATCTATAGATAATGCCCATCAATCAATAAGAAAAAAATCAAACAACCCTAAAGAAACACTGACAAGAGTCTTGAACAGGACATTCATAAAATCAGATATCCAAAAGGCCAATGAGCACGTGAAAGGCACCCAATCTTGTCAGTAATAAGGAAAATACAAATTAAAATTACAATGCACTATCACTACACAATCACCAGAATGGCTTAGAAAGATTGATAATACAAGTCTAGGCAAGGAGAGCCACAGGCACTCTTCTAGTGATGAAGGGAGTGTAAACTGAGTCAACCACTTTGACAGCCTCAGTCGGGAAACTGAAAACTTGCATATCCCCTCACCTAACAGTTTTACTCCTAGGAATGTGCCCTAAAGAAACATCTGCATCATAAAGCATAAACAAGCATGTTCAAAACAACAGCGTATTTGAAAGCAGCCCAGAAGTCCATCGACAGTAGGAGGAAAAGATACCATTGTGGAATGGTAATATCACGTGGGATACTACCAATAAAAATTAACCACTGGTATGTACAATAGCCTGGACGAATCTCACAAACATAATGTTGAGGGGAGGAAAAGAGGCAGATTTAAAAGAAGACCTATTGTCAGCCCATCTCTATGAAACTCAGAAACTAACAAAACTAATCTGTGGTATTAAAAGTCAAAATACACACCTACCTTTAGTGAAGATCAACGAGGCCGGATTCAAGACAGAGGTTGGAGAATAGGGGGGCTTCTGCGAGGTGGTGGGGAGGTTGGTGTGGATGTGCTCATCCTGACTGGGGTGGTGGTTACATGGATGTGTTCATACTAAGTTATGTCAGTGTTAGCCTGTAATTAAAAGTTTAAGTGGGGTTTTTGTTAAGTCGGTTTTGAGTCCAAGTTTTTTGGTTGCCTTATTTCTAGTTACCATCTAATTCTTACTATTCAGTGACTTCTCTTTTTCCCCAGCCAGCCAATTTCACCGTATTTTTAAAGGGGGTATTTTTACCTATAGCAGCCTTTTTGACTAGGCTGGTTAATCACCAAGGAAAATTTAAGTGCCTGAAAGCAGTACATCCAGAAATTTATTTATTAATTTGTAGGGTTCTTATGGGTTGTTGCCTTTTGATAGTGTATCTTTCAACTTTTCACTAACTAATCTTCCTATTGTATCGCCATCCCTTCATTCTTTCTGGAATCATTTCTCCACTGATCCCCAGTAACATATTGGGCACCTACTGACCTGGGGAGTTCCTCTTTCAGTGTCCTATCATTTTGCCTTTTCATACTGTTCACGGGGTTCGCAAGGCAAGAATACTGTAGTGGTTTGCCATTCCTTTTTCCAGCGGACCACATTCTGTCAGACCTCTCCACCATGACCCGCCCATCTTGGGTTGTCCCTCGGGCATGGCTTATCTTCATTGAGTTAGACAAGGGTGTGGTCCTAGTGTGATTAGATTGACTAGTTTTCAGTGAATATGGTTTCAGTGTATCTGTCCTCTGATTCCTTCTTGCAACACCTACCATCTTACTTGGGTTTCTCTTACCTTGGGCATGGGGTATCTCTTCACGGCTGCTCCAGCAAAGTGTAGCTGCTGCTCCTTACCTTGGATGAGGGATATCTCCACACTACCGCCCTTCCTGACCTTCAATGGGGGATAGCTCTTCTAGGCCCTCCTTCATCCTCGCAGCCACAGCTCCTTGGACGTTGGGTTGTTCCTCCCCGGCGCCGCCCCTGGCCTCGGGGGCCGCCCCTGGCCTCAGGCGTGGGGTGGCTCCTCTCGGCTGCCTGCGCCATAGTCCGCCTGCGCCATAGTCCGCCTGCGCCATAGTCCGCCTGCGCCATAGTCCGCCTGNAGGGGACGACTGAGGATGAGGTGACTGGATGGCGTCACTGACTCGATGGGCATAAGTCTGAGTGAACTCCAGGAGTTGGTGATGGACAGGGAGGCCTGGCGTGCTGCGATTCATGGGGTCGCAAAGAGTCAGACACGACTGAGCGACTGAACTGAACTGATTGTATCTCAGTTACCTCCCTTCTCCCACAAGGATGTGGACTTAACTGAGTGTAAACACCATTACCTGGTATGGTTTATATTGCAGTCTATTTCTAAAACCTAAAATCTTGTGTAAAAACATCACCGCTAATTTCCACCTTAAAAAGGCATTTTCCATCCTTTGTTTCCTCAAATAGTCCAGTCTGTATTAAATTAACAGCTTCTCTAATCTCACTTTGCACTCTCCGGTCTGGTTAGGGGGCCCACAATAGAGAGTGGTCAGATTTTTCACATTCCCATTTCCCTCTTCCATCCATCCTGAATCATAAAAGTATACTTTGACTCTCACTACCTCACCTACTCATTCCAGAGTTCCTAAGAAGGATGCCAAATAGTTCTAGCAGGCCAATGAATTCATAAAGTTTTATTCATCTGGCAATGATTTGTCTTCTAAAGTAACTTCTAAGACTATATTGTGTCACACAATCAGCAGACATTAGAAGCAAGTGTAATTTTGAGAATTAAATAAAAATGTTATTTCCTCCCATAGACATTTGGTAAGTTTTCACTTCAAGATCATCTATGCCTTCCTCACTTACAGAGCCACTGAAGGAAATGGCAATCCATTCCAGTATATTGCCTGGAAAATCCCATGGACAAAGGGGCCTGGAAAGCTACAGTCCACGGGGTCGCAAAGAGTGGGACACGACTGAGCGACTTCATTTCACTTCACTTCACACTCTTATATGCCTATCCATGTCCTTGACTCTGGAATTTTGTCCCGGTAAATCAGATAAGCCCTCTTACGCTGTTCATTTGCCACAGGGGGTTCCAAACCTCCGTTCTTAATTCGTGACCCACCCCGCAGCCCGGGCGGGGAGGCGGGGCGTTTCCTCAGGATTTGAGCTCTTGCTGCGGCTCGAGGCTCAGGACTTACTCCCACTTCGCCATGTTCCTGGGCGGCCGGGCACCTCTGGCCCAGACACCAATGAAAGGCCGCCTGCGGAGGGAGGCGTGAACGCTGTATCTCCTTTAAATACAGAAAGTGGGCTGCCTGCCGGGGTGTGCGGACTAGAGTAGCGGAGGGAGAGGACGAGACCGTGGTGCCCAGCGAGAGCTTGGCACGCGACCAAGCCCACAGCGAGTGGGCTGGCTGGGCTCAGGCGCGCACTCGGCGGCCGGCAGCTGAACTCGCGGAACACCTGCCGGGCAGCGCGCAGGCGCGGCTCTGGCCGCAGGGGCGAGGCTGCCAGGCTTCAGGGGGTGGGTTTTCGCTCGGGTTTGGGACGCCCAGAATTAAGGACCATCGCCCCGAAGATCCGAGAAGGCAATGGCACCCCACTCCAGTACTCTTGTCTGGAAAATCCCATGGACAGAGGAGCCTGGTGGGCTGCAGTCCATGGGGTCGCTAAGAATCGGACACGACTGAGCGACTTCACTTTCACTTTTCACTTTCATGCATTGAAGAAGGAAATGGCAACCCACTCCAGTGTTCTTGCCTGGAGAATTCCAGGGATGGGGGAGCCTGGTGGGCTGCCGTCTATGGGGTCGCACAGAGTCGGACACGACTGAAGCGACTTAGCAGCAGCAGCATCCCCGAAGATTATTTATTTAGGACCATGGGGGGCAGTAGGACCCAGGAAGGAACTGTGGTGCTGGAGAAGACGCCTCAGAGTCCATTGGCCAGCAAGATCAAACCAGTCAGTCTTAAGGGAAATCAACCCTGAATACTCCCCTTGGAAGGACTGATGCTGAAGCTTAAGTATTCTGGTCATCTTATACAAACAGCTGACTCACTGAAAAGTCCCTGATGCTGCCAAAGATTGAGGGCAGAAGACGAAGGGGGCATCAGAGGATGAGATGGCTGGATGGCATCACCAAGGCAACGGACACGAACTTGGGCAAACTCTGGGAGATGATGAGGGACAGAGAGGCCTGGTGTGCTAAAATCCATGGGGTCGCAAAAAATCAGACACAACTGGGGGGCTGAACAACAACAATGGTGGCCAAGCTTTGTTTTAAGTGCTTTACTCAATAATTAAATAGAATGGACTTCCACTTTCTTTTGCTTATGTGGTGCCAAGCACTTAGAGACTGAATAATGCTGAAAGTACCATTCTTATTATAAACATAATGTTTATGGGTGAATGACGTGTGCTAGGCACTATGATGTAACAGTTCAGTTCAGTTCAGTTCAGTCACTCAGTAGTGTCCCACTCTGTGACCCCATGGACTGCAGCACTCCAGGCTTCCTTGTCCATCACCAATTCCCGGAGCTTACTCAAACTCATATCCATCGAGTTGGTGATGCCATCCAACCATCTCATCCTCTGTTGTCCCCTTCTCCTGTCTTCAATCTTTCCCAGCATCATGGTCTTTTCAAATGAGTCAGTTCTTCATATCAGGTGGCCAAAGTATTGGAGTTTCAGCTTCAGCATCAGTTCTTCCAATGAACACCCAGGACTGATTTCCTTTAGGACGGACTGGTTGGACTCCTTGCAGTCCAAGGGACTCTCAAGAGTCTTCTCCAACACCACAGTTCAAAAGCATCAATTCTTCGGCACTCAGCTTTCCTTATAGTCCAACTCTCACATCCTGGAAAAACCATAGCTTTCACTAGACCGAACTTTGTCAGCAAAGTAATATCTCTGCTTTTTAATATGCTGTCTAGGTTGGTCATAACTTTCCTTCCAAGGAGCAAGCATCTTTTAATTTCATGGTTGCAGTCACCATCTGCAGTGATTTTAGAGTCCCCCAAAATAAAGTCTGTCACTGTTTCCATTGCTTCCCCATCTATTTGCCATGAAGTGACGAGACCGGATGCCATGCTCTTAGTTTTGTGAATGTTAAGCATTAAGCCAACTTTTTCACTCTCCTCTTTCACTTTCATCAAGAGGTTCTTTAGTTCTTCTTTGCTTTCTGCCATAAGGGTGGTGTCATGTGCGTATCTGAGGTTATTGATATTTCTCCTGGCAGTCACGATTTCAGCCTGTGCTTCACCCAGCAAATTTTAGTAAGTTACCAAAGAAATAAAAAGATTCACGATCCAGCAATGAACTAGGAGGACCATATCTCTCACCTGGCTTGGCTTTTCCTACCTTTGTCTATTTGCTGTACTATCGGTCAGGGAAAAACAAAACCAGGACAAGTCTCCTGATGGCCGTTTCAGAGCCAGAACCCTGGAAACAATCTGCAGCCCGTAGCCTGTGGAGCCCTGTACCAAGGTCACAGATGTGGAGCTCTATACCAAGGTCATTTCCAGAACTGACCAGGCCCCATAGCATGAGTTGCCCCTAATCTTAAGCAGCCAGCTCCATGACTCCAGAGTAGATAAAAATAGCCACACTATAACACTCTAACCAATAACCTAATGCCACCAATGCAGCAGGAATTTTCTGTTTTGAGGCTATAAACATTTGCTATTAACCCTTAAAAGGTTCAGTTCTCCCCTGACCCAGTGCGCTCTTCAAATGTCCTCTCTCACTCTGATAAACTCTATTCATTTCTCATTCTTTCTCGTGTCTGGAAATTATTTTCCAACCTGCGCTCAGATCAGGACATACCCCTTCCTTTGAATGGCTAGGAAGTGGAATTTCTGGGCTACTGAGACCTCTGGTGGTGCAACAAGAGCTACTCATGCTAAACATTTCCCTTCAGCCTGACCAAAGGTCAATCCCTCTCTCTCTCTCTCTCTCTCTCTCTCTCTCTCTCTCTCTCTCACACACACACACACACACACACACACACACTCCAGTACTCAAACACACAGGAGCATCTGGAAAGAAAAAGACAGATCTCAAGGGCACTTGGTCTTCATGGTAGATCCAGAACAAGAGCAGAAAGACATGGGGCTGATGCCAGAGGTGAGAAAGTATCAACTCCAGAGTAAGGCCCCACTGAGAACAGATGTCTGGATAGTGGTCTGGCTGAAGAGGGTGGCATCTAGAAATCTTCATGGAGAGAAGAGAAGAGGAGGTATGGTCCTGGGAGAAGAGGTGGCATCTGCACAGAGGGTAAGGCTCAGAGGACACTGTTTCTATCACCACAAACTCTGGAGTCTGAGACTGTGTTAAAAAGGGAGACCAGAGGGGTTCTATGGTCCTTTATCTGTTGGGTCTCCATGTAAGGATTTTGGTTGATTGGTTCTATCATATTTTAATCAGAAACTACGTGAAATGATGGTGTGAACAGCATTTAGCAAGTCACATCCAAGAGCCTGAGAGAAAGTGCAGATTAAAAAGAAAAAAAAAGTGATGATGTGAATAGAATTTAACAAGTCACATCCCAGAGCCTGAGAGAAGTTGCCCAAACAAAATGAAGAGGGCATTCACATAGTTAGAGCTTGCACAGGGGAAGGTGCAGAGTCACCAGCAAACACCCCATCTTGTCCTGCCTCAGCCCCTGCTAAATGAGGGATACCTCCCTTAGTCCTGGCTTCCTGTCCTGCCCCACAGTGATGGCCTGACCACCCAGAGGGACTGTGCTCAGCTCCTTTTGCTGTTTCAGGAAGCAACTGTGAGGGAAACAGTTCCATTTCAATGAATGAAGTCCTTATGATTACAACAGACTCAGGAGGGACCCTTGTCTTCCTGAAGGGCACCAGCTGCACTTGCCCTTCCACCCAGATGTGCAGATGGAAATTTCTCATGTCTTGTTATCTGGCTCAGATTTGAACGTTTTAAATGCCAATGTGTCAGACAGACTGTGAGATCTGCAAAGCGTTTAATCTAACTATATCAGTTGTCAAAGCAGAGGCTGAAGAGGAAGGAGAAGCTGACCCACCAATGCCCAGAACCCAAACAAAAACATCTTTAAGGCATTAAAAGCCTGCTCTCCATCAGCCTCCCAGGGGAGGAGTGGTGGCTGGGATCAGAGTGCTGTCCCACTCTGTATGTATATCCCCTCTTACAAGAGGCACAAAGCTCTAGAAGAAATTCCCACCTCACCTCCATGAGGCTATTGATGGACCTCCACCCTCCTGAATCTGTGGTCTAAAGGTACTTGATTTAGCAAACACTCCTCTGCTTCTCCCCACAGCTCCTCACCCTTGCCCCTTCCCAGGCACTGACTGGCAACCAAGCCTTTGGGTTACAAAGATAGTCTGGCAACCCACAAGGTAACCTCAGTCCAAAAACACACTTTGTTTTTAGTCTCTGGAGATTTATTTTCTAGCTAACTCAACAACGCATTAAAGTGAAGATGAGTTCAAGTCTCATGAATGAATCCAGAACATCCAGGAACTCTGTAATAGGAATTTATGCCGCACAGTGTTCCTCCCACATATTTTTAAAAACTGATTCAGCTTTTCAGTGTGTGGAACAGTTTGGAGAGGAAAAAAACATGCAAAAACAGAGATCTATTAAAGAAACTATTGCAGAAAATAGATCAAAGAGAATAATATTAATAACTTGAAGGTGAGTAATGGTGGCACAGATAGAAATAGATGGATCTAGAAGATATTTAGTAAGTAAAGTCAACAGATCTCTTCAAGAAAATTAGAGATACCAAGGGAACTTTTCATGCAAAGATGGGCTCGATAAAGGACNATCACGTGGGTATGTCCATATTCTGGAGGCATGGAAAGAAGGCTTAGTTGGGTATCCCTGAGCGAGGCCTCGAGGCCACTGTGTGCTTTCTCCCACAGGATGATCTCACGACGTCGGGGTTGCCCCGCTGCGATGCTGCAGTCAACCTGGCGGGAGAGAACATCCTCAACCCTCTCCGCAGGTCAGCCGGGCCCTGAAGCTGACATTTTTCAGGGCAGAGGGCCGATTCTGATGGGAACCTGTGTGCTGTGGAGATTGGGGCTGGCAGATGGAGAGCTCAACCCATATTCTGAACTTCTCGTTCCCTCACCCTCTCTCCTCCACACTCACTTGCCCTTCTTCCCAGTCAGTGGACCTTACTCCCCATTCAGGATACCTGTGCCTTTTCCCTCTACAGGAGAGGTGGGCCATTTCTCTAAGCCGCAATGAGGGCTTTACTAGGCGTGGATATAGATGGGCTCCAGGGAAAGAGGGAAGGAAGGATATGTGCGTGTATTTAGTGGTATTTTATCCCCCCCCCTGTGTTTCGCCTATGACTGAGCATGCATGCACGCATGTTTCTCCTGCAGGTGGAATGCAGCCTTTCAAAAAGAAGTTCTCAGCAGCCGCCTGGAGACCACCCAAACGCTGGCTAGAGCCATAGCCAAGGCCCCACAACCCCCCCAGGCCTGGGTCTTAGTCACAGGTGTAGGTATGCCCCCCATGTCACCAGCCTTTAGACTAGCCAGGGAAAGGAGGGAGTACAGTGAGGGGTAGCTCAGGCTCCAGAGTGCTGGTCTTTTCCAGGCACAGGAACTACCTAGGGCCTCATTCCACGCACATTTCTCCTGACTTTTGTGTACTTTCACTGAGAAATGGGGACCTCAGAGAAAGTGAGAGGAGTGGCACTGCTCCCAGTGCCTGAGAAAGCCCCACCTACCCCCAGGCCCCTTATTTCTCGTAGCACAGAGCTTTAGGAACAGAATTGTCAGTTTTTGTATTTTGCCTTTGGGACCAAATTTTATACACACACACACACACACACACACGTTTAGTCGCTTAGTTGTGTCCCACTCTTTGTAACGCCACAGACTGTAGCCTGCCAGGTTCCTCTATCCATGGGATTCTCCAGGCAAGAATACTCTAGTGGCCATTCCCTTCTCCAGGGCATCTTCCCGATCCAGGGATTGAACCCACGTCTCTTGCATTACAGACAGATTCTTTACCACTGACCCACCAGGGTAGATATATAAATCTACACACACACACACACACACACACACACACACACACACACACACACACACACTATATACACTACACATACATATACACTAGTCACTATTCTAAGTGCTTTGCACTTATTCCATATAATCCTCACAAAAAACCTATGTGATAGGTATTATTCCTATTTTAAAGATGTACAGATTGTGCACAGAGAGGTTATGTAATTTGCCTAAAGTGACAAATAATTTTGGACCTGAGATTAAAACTCAGGCAGCCTGGCACCAAAGTCTGTTCTTAGCTTCTGCACTCTAGCAGTCTCAGCTTAGCACTCTAATGAAAGATAAGAATGACTTCAAGGCAGGAACAGGTCAGCCCATGGAGAAGTTGTAGGGGAAAATATCCATGGCTCTGACTACCCATGGAGAGATTCCCAAGGTACCAAGGAGGGTGAGGTAAGGGGAGCCTTGACTGCAAAGGGCCAGATGGGACAAAGGACACCCAGGGCAAACCAGTGCTATTCATCCGGCAGCTTACTACCAGCCCAGCCTGACTGCGGAGTATGACGAGGACAGCCCAGGAGGGGATTTCGACTTTTTTTCCAACCTCGTAACCAAGTGGGAAGCTGCAGCCAGGCTTCCTGGAGATTCTACACGCCAAGTGGTGGTGCGCTCCGGTGAGAACAAGGGGTCTGGGTATCAGACAGGGTTGGAATGTCTTCTCTGGGCCAGGAGAGGGTGGGGATAAGGGAAGCTGAGCTCACAGGATATGCCACCACTTCCGGCTGACCTGCAGGTGCGAGGACAGGACAGCCCAGAGAGCCACAGCCCTCACCTGCCACAGTCAGTATAAGTAAAGAGTGATGAAGGGAAAGCGGAGAGGAACAGTGGGGGTGCCTGGAGGTCGAGGGGCCTCCCTGTACCATCCTTCTCGCCTACTCTAGGGGTTGTGCTGGGTCTTGGAGGCGGTGCCATTGGTCATATGCTGTTGCCTTTCCGCCTGGGCCTGGGGGGCCCCATTGGCTCAGGTCACCAGTTCTTCCCCTGGATTCACATCAGAGACCTGGCGGGAATCCTGGCCCATGCTCTTGAAACAAGCCATGTGCAGGGGATCCTGAACGGAGTGGCTCCTGCCTCCTCCACTACCAATGCTGAGTTTGCCCGGGCCTTGGGCACAGCCCTGGGCCGCCCAGCCTTCATCCCCCTCCCCAGTGCCGTGGTACAAGCTGTCTTTGGACAAGAACGTGCTGTCATGCTGCTGGAGGGCCAGAAAGTGGTTCCACGGCGGACACTGGCTGCTGGCTACCAGTATTCTTTCCCAGAGCTGGGGGCTGCCTTGAAGGAAGTCATAGCCTAAACGGGGAGGCTCAAGGCAGGGCCTGAGGCCTGTTCCTCAGCAGGGGCTTGCTGGTGAGAGACTGCATAAGCTTGAGTTCTCCTCTAGAGACTGAAAACCATCTGGTTCTTAAGCCCTCTTTCTTGCTCACTGTCCCATTGCCCCATCTTATAGAGATTTCCGCTATTTCAGGGTCACAGTCGAATCAGATCGAGACCTTCAACTCCTCATAGATAAATATCTGTTTGTGTGTCCTGTTCCCGCCCCATTTCTCCTTCTCGGCATTCAGAGAATGTTTTGCAGTTTAGGCAATAAAGACAAATTAACTGACTAGCTTCAGCTCCTCTTTGTTCTAGATTCTCCTGAAATTTATTTCAAGGGATGTCATCCGAGATGACCCTTTCCTTTTTGTGGTGTTTGAGAATGGTAACGGGCAACATCTCCCTTCTTGGTCCCTTGACTGCCAAAAGAGCTGGCAACAAATTTGAGGCACAAGGTTATAACAAAGGTAGAAGCGAGAAGACAAGAGGAACAGTGATCCGTTTCCAGTGGGCTGTGTGGTCACCCTGCATATTTACATGTTCACACAATGCTATTAGGGTACTGGCAGAGGAAGAGACAAGGCTGGAGGCGAGGACAGCCTCTGGCCTGTCACTGGACAGCGGTGAATTGATAAACAATCACACACTGGCCTGTTCATCAAGCTGCAGCAGGACAAAGCTGTGCAAAGCTTAGGACTGTCGGTAGCTAAGGCCCTGCCTCTCATCTCAGGCCACTTCAGTCAACCAGAGTCCCTAGCACAAAAGGGCAGATGTTACCTCGAGCCCACTGCACATCCACCACCATTGAAAGTGAAAGGTACAAGGAACCTAACAAAAACTACAAACTTGAACATTTCGGGGGAAAAAAGTCCCCAAGTATTCATCGAGGACCATCTCCCTCTATCAACCCTGATTTCTGCCACAGTTTGACAAGAAGTGATTCCCCTAGCTCCCAATTCAGGTCATGTTAACCAGCTTTTTCTTCTGAGGGGACTGTGGGTCGTCCCCTTTGAATCATTGTCACCACCCCAACTAGTCTCTCCCCAGTACGACTGCCCCCAGCCCTGCGCAGTGGTGTACCTCAGCCATGGGGAGGGGTGGCAACACTGGGACCCAAAGACCTCCTCCATCATTCACCTCCACATGCTAGTTGCTGGTATGAGGATCTCAGGTGATTTCAACTCCCTTTATCACTCAGGCAGCAGAAGTCAGAGCCTACAAAGAGGGCCTTGTCCAGGGACTTGCTGCAGGGCTCAGACAGCACTGAACCCAGAGGCTCCTGTCCTACGTCTTTATCTGGTCTTGGACTCTAGGAAGTTGCCTGGCTCTGTACTGTTCCTGAGGGAATGACTGGCCTCAAAGGTAGAAGTAACAGAAGTATATTTACGGCTGCACTGAAGGAAGGACTGACTAGTACTGTCTACGGATGAATGTGCTCCCTCGGAGGTCGTAGATTCCTTGGCACCGGAGGACTTCAAGCAGATGCAGGACAATGACATGTAGGAACCAAGGTGGACAGAGAAAGTCCTGAGGTAACAGCAGTTGGTCCGACTGATTCTTCCATTTTTGTTTTCCAGATTAGTTCCTCTAGGCACAACCTCTATAAACCCTTCCCATCCGCATACACGCACACACAGAGCAGAAGTGGGATTCACTTTATGCGACATATCTGTTCTGTAGAGAAAATGCTGGGGTCAGGTCACATGATTGTTGTCCTCACAGAACATGGCTTCANCCATTTTTGTTTTCCAGATTAGTTCCTCTAGGCACAACCTCTATAAACCCTTCCCATCCGCATACACGCACACACAGAGCAGAAGTGGGATTCACTTTATGCGACATATCTGTTCTGTAGAGAAAATGCTGGGGTCAGGTCACATGATTGTTGTCCTCACAGAACATGGCTTCATCGGTTTGGTGACTGCTCAGCGCTCGAGCAAGTGCGTTAACCAGAGACTGGGACTATCCGACACATTCGTTCATCTGTAAACAAACACCTGGATGCAACAGGAGAGCTGCCGTTGAGAGGAACAAACCCTGAGAGTTTACTGGTAATGCAGTCACCCTAATTACCTGTTCTGTAAATGTGGATTGGGGGGAGGGTTGCCCACAAGGGACGCAGCCATTACAGGGCACATTATACTGAGGATGCAGTGTTAAAATCCAGGGCACAGGCCCTGGGGACAGAGGACCCTCAGCTCTCTGAAAGTGAGGTTCTGGTTAAGAAGCCTGTGCAACCACAGACAGACACACCTGAGACTTGGTCCAAGTACCTTTCGTCCAAAGGGTTTTCCTCCACGTTCTCATCTCTCCTCCCAACAGGCGTTTTTACCCCCAACTTGTAGGCAGAAGTAAAGACCAAGATCGGTCAAGGTGACAGGCAGGCACAGCTGAGACCAGAAGCCAAGTCTCCCTCTGCCTTCTCCACCAGCTTGCTGCTGCCCCACTGTGACCCAGACCCTGGAACACTAGCCTTTCCAGGGGCCAGCATTCCCTTTGGTGCGTCCAGGAGCCCAGCCAGGCCTGGGAAGCATCCCTGTCCTCTGGCCTTCAGAGCAGCAGCCACGGGGAGGAAAGGCTTAGCTTCCCGGCCACCTGTTCTCCATTGCCCTCCCACCTACCCTAGCCTCCACTCCCAGTTTGGCATGGAGGAGGCAGTCCCAATCTCCAGAACCTACCCCTTGCAGCAGCCCCCACTCCCTACAGAAACCCTGCGTAAGGCAAGGTTGAGAAGTTAAGGCTGAGAGGAACCTTCTGAGAGCTGGTCGAGGTTCTGACTCAAGATGAGATCAGGTCACGTCATGGACCTGTCCCCAAAGTGCTCCACACCAGAGCATTCCTCACATACGAATGCTCTTCCTCAGAACTTCCCTGACACAAAGCACCAACTCAGGGGGAGACTGGGGCAGGTGTGAGCAGCAGAGGGTCCCTCACAGGATGAGCTGAACTGGGTAAGAATGGAGCTGAGCGGAGGGGCGGCCACTCAGCCAGGTGAGGCTCAAAAGTTGAGACTAAGCAGGGCCTCAGAGAGCTGGTTGATGTCCCGGCAGTAAGGCTCACGCTGCAGGATGAAGTCCACCTTGTGATCCTGGCCCCAAAACACCTCCAGCAGTTGGCGCCGAAGCCGCTCTGTCTCCCGCGTCTTCCGAATGCCACCATTGCCTTTTTCCTCTTCTTTTCTCCCCTGCTGCTGATTACTGTGTTCTGTGACGCCCCTGGCAGAATGCTGAGGCTTAGAAGACCCCGGTGCCCTGGGAAGAAGCAGAGAGAACAGAATGAGCTGATAAGCATCCTAGAGTGAGCCTGAAGTTCTAGAAACTGACCACCAAGTGGCAGTATCAACCCACTTCTGAAGGGAGGATGGCTGGTTCCTTTGGAACCGGATGGTGAATCTAGCTTTAGTCTAATAATTACTTTCTGTCCAGCAGAGGGCGTACTCGACGCAACCAGCAATGAGTAAAAACAACCATTTACCAAATAACTCCGTCCAACACACTGATGAGGGAAAACAGGAAGCAGGAGCTTCCTTCCCAGCCAGAAGGGTCTGCGTCAGGATTCCTTGGGTCAAAGCCCAGGCAACCTGAACTACTATAGAATAGAGCTGGCCTGGATTGAGTCATTTTTCACGCAACTCTCCAGGCCTGCTAGGCCCCTGCAGAGCAAGAGCAGGGCTGCCTAGGAGCATGCAGGGCATTACCTGACCGGTTTCTTCAGGAACTCATCCAGGGTGGGGCCATTTCGCCCCAGGGGGTCATCCGGCACCATGAAGAGGTTTCCCACAAAGGTGAAAGGCAGCAGGCTGGATGGGCACAGAGAATGTGGTCATAGAGGGCCCCTTGCCCACCGCCCGGACAGCTAAGACCAACACCATCAGAAACTGCCGGCTACCATCCTTCAAAGCAGTGTCAGCCCCTTCCCAGAGTCCTCACCCGGTGGCAGGGCAGAGCCGGCTTTAGAGAAAGGTCTGAGTCTGTGCCCTCTTCTCAAGGGAGGGCTCCCTCACCGCTCTCTGATGATTGCCATCCACTTCTCAGACTCCTCTGCCAGGTCCCGGAACTGGTCGTTGGAGACAATGATCCCGTCGGTCTCTTCAGCCAGCTTCACCATGAACCTGTCTCGAAAACCACAGCAGCCATATTGGGATTCTCCAAGGTCCCAACCCCAGAGCGTGTTATCGACTCCCGCGACGCACTTCTAGTGATGGAGATCTGGCCCCTCGCCTTGAACCAGCCACCAGATGACTCACTAGATACAGGCGCCATGGGTTAGAAAGGAAACAAAGACGAACCCTTTCATGGTATCCCAAGAGCAACCCCTCCAGTCACCACTACCCTCCATGACACTTTGTGTCCTGTCAGTCTGAGGCAGAAAGGCCTGGCACCGGCTCTGGCCTCTCCCCTGCTGCCCCTTGAATCAGTCACAGATCCCTCATGCGCCTCGCCTGAGGCCTTCCACTCTGCTCCCTTCATTTCCAGTCCTGCCATTACCACCTGTGCTACTCGGACAGTGCAGCTGAGGTAGCACTGCACAGCCTCCTGATAAGGGGGTCTCCTGCCCCTAGCCACTTACCACCCTCGAGCCTCTCCTCCCGATAGAACATGCTCTTCCCCTACACAAGTCTTCCAGACTTTCCCTTTACCTACCAAATGTTTCCACATCCCAGGCTTGGCAGCTAAGGCCTAGCAACTAGCTCCAAGCCACTCTTCCTGCCTTCTCTCTCTCCACCCTCCCGAATGCACTCATAGCTCCTGCCAAAAACCAGTGATCAGATTTCACCCTGTTCTTCAAACATGCCCTGTGCTGTCCGACTTTCATGTTTCTCAAACTGTTTCCCTTATTCCCTCCATCTGGAAGGAAACCGGACCTCTCTGATGAGAGGAATCACAAGGGGAACGTCAAACAAACAGATGCCTGGGCCCCGTTTTAATAATTCTGATTCCACAGGACTGGGGTAGAACTCATGAGATAAGTCCTTAACAGGGTTAGAAACCAAGAGATCCAGTGCATCCGATACTCTTGTCAATCAACAAAAACTCTCAAATCCTTTCCTTCCTACAAGACCCCAGCCAGAAGGGAGATCCCTTTCCTCTCAGTTCTGTAGTATTTGATTTATAGTTTCTTTGGGCTTTTTGAAGTCATGAATCCAGTCTTCCCTGATTCCTGCCTCCTTCGGCAGGCCAGACACCTAGGACTACACAGGCAGTCAGTATCTGAAAAACAGTGTGGTATAGCCTTGGTCGTCGTTCAGTTGTGTCCAACTCTTTGTGACCCCATGGACTATAACCCGCCACATTCCTGTCAATGGGATTCTCCCATCAAGAATACTAGAGTGGGTAGCCATTCTCTTCTCCAGGGGATCTTCCTGACCCAGGAATGGAACTCGGGTCTCCTGCATTTCAGGCGATTCTTTACTGTCTGAGCCACCAGGGAAGCCCTAGTGTGGTATAGAGGGGACCATTAATCAGGAGTCAGTATGACAGATGTCTGGTTCTGAGCTTCTGTCTGGGAAACAAAGAGATGACATTATAAATATATATGGTATCATATAATATACAAAAGGTATTTTCAAATTAAGGATAATTATATCATTACCACATTAGATCGAATGTTGTTCCACAGTATTTAGTAGGTCTGTGCTACATGCCACTGTAGGCAAAACACAAGATTTATACTGTACCTCTGCCTATCAGGACCTACACAACTGTACAGACACATGCCTTCAAAATTTATTACAAGTGACAACCTTCAGTTTTAATTGTGTCAATATGGCATGTAAAGAAGGTTCTGTATTTCAGATAACCTGTGAAATCTAGGCATAAAACAGAACTGCATTGGGAGAACATGAATTGTCTTTTTTTGTAGAATACCATTTAACTGTTAGGGAGTAACAGGTAAGTAAGTAAGTATTTGAAAAAACAAAATATATAATCAGTAGAGCTTGGGAACTCTTTTTTAATTTAAAACAGAATCCTAGAGAATAAAGAACTTATCACTGTAATTTTTTCAAATTGGGTAGTTAGCTTTTAAAATCCACCCATGGGACGTCCCCGGTGGTCCGGTGGTTAAGAATACACCATGTAATGCAGGGAATGAGGGCTCAGTCCCTGGCTGGGGGAACTAAGACCCCGCATGACACAACAAAGAACCGGGGCAGCCAAAGGGAGGGGAAAAGCCTATTAAAAAATAATGACTAAGATCCACCTGTCTCCCACACTGTGTACACCAGGGAGGAAATGTGTCTTGTGTTCTTCAATTAAACCATCTAGCAGCTTTAAGTTCTCGTTTTTCCTTTGCCACGTCATAGCCTTTGCCAAAGGTACTACTCTGACCCTCTGTCTCCATTTCTGTACAATGGAGATAAGACACCCTGCCACACTTGACTGAGTCTGTAAAAAACTAAACAATATCACTGTCCTCCAGCAGAGCACCATGAGCGAGGCAAGTACATAACTTAGCTTCTTTTGACATTCACAAGCAGGATGAATGAATGGAAGAGGAACTTGAGACAAAGAAGTTAATCCACTAAGAGAATCCACAGTGACTATGTAACCTGAGGCTCAAATTCAGACCTTCAAATTCTAAGACCATTGATCTTTCACTTATCTTTTTTTAAATATCATGTTTTGTACAGCCGTATTATGCATGGAATCCATTCTTTATCATGATTTGGATCATTTACTCTGGTTTTCCCAGAGGGTTGAAGAATTTCTCTATGTGTTTGGACATCTAGGTTGTAAGAGGCATTTGTCAGCTAGCTATTCGTATCACCAGCTTTCCCGTGTTTCCATTAAAACAGTGTTTCCTAGATGGTAAGGCACTATTAATATAAATACGAAGCATCCTTTAGCTTGACCAGTGAAAAAGTGAAGGATGAAACAGAGTTGTTCACCATCCATCTCATCCTGTCTGCAGGGCAGCTTTACCTCCCCACTCATAGGGGCACACAGAGAAGTGGCCCTTTTCCCACAACTCAAGTCTTAGTGTGAAGGGGCCAGAGCTTCTGTCTACCCCTCAGTCTCCCACTAGGCTCCCTGAATGTCAAGTCTGTGGACAAGAGAGAAGCAAGTACCTGTCATCATAGGAGGAGATCCTCTTGCCATCTAAGACCCGGGAGGGTGTGAGGGAGAGCAGGCTGAGGGAATACAGCTTGTGCAGGAAGTGACCCTCTAGAGAAACAGAAGAGCACAATAGGGTTATCCCCGAGGTGAACACGGGGCCCATCCCCAGACACAAGAGACCAGGCCCAACTCACCTCTGACCTTGGAGTCTTTACTGAAACGCCACTGAGGCACAAAGACAGTTATGTCGCGGTGGCCTCGGTCCCAGAAGTACTGCACGGCAATGGCGATGCCCCGGCTGGAGAAGTAGTGCTGGAGGCCGTGCCTGCAGTGGGAAGGGGTCAGCACTTAAGGGCCCTCGAGTGGAGTCCTGGCAGCCTGGCTGGATTGCCTTCCACTTGGCACACGTCCCCAGGGTGAGCACAACTGCCTACCTCTACCTCATGCCCTCCCTGGGACACTCAGCCCCACCAGGTACTCACACCATGGCCACGTTGCTGCCATCGATGACGATGTGGCGCAGGTCTGGCTTGCCCGGCACGTTAGCAAGGCACAGGGTGAAAGGGTCTTGAAGAGCCTCCTGGAAGCGCTGTGTGCCAGTCACCAAGTTGCCCCCCCGGGTGCCTCGTTTCCATGGAGATCCTCGGCCTCGAGCCACAACCAGCTGCTTGTCTGCTCGGTCTCCCCTGTCCCCTCGGTCTCCACAGTGCCATGGGGGTTCAGGCGCAGGTGGGGGGCTGGGCACTCTTGGAGGTGAGGCTTCCCCATTATGGAGCCGCTGGAGGAGGGAGGCTCCCCGGAGCTGAGATGCCCTCTGATAGGGGGCCTGGGTACCAGGAGGCTGGCCCTGGACCCCGAGCCTTCCTCTTTCCTGGGGCACCCCCTCCTTCCCCAGGGCCTTCCCTTTCGGAGGCCCTGCCTGTCCGGCCTCTCCTCCTTCCGACTGTGGCCTGAAGGCCACTTGTCTCTCCCAGGCCTCTTCCCCGGGCCACTCCTTCCACCCCAAATCCATCTCCCTGGCACCACCCTGCTTTGTCCCCTCCTTCTCCACGGCAGGTCTCTCTCCCCTTGACTCTTGCCACCCTGTAGGTCCCGTGTCCAGAGGCACTCCACTGTCACCCAGGGGAGTCCTGACTCCCTGCTGCTGAGCGCCCAGCGGACCTGGGCCCCCCCACCCCCAGGACAGGAATGCTTGGGGCCCCTGCCCCCGGGATGCCTCCTGCACCAGGCTCAGCAGCTCCTCCTGGACGGCCTGGGGCAGCTGCAGCAGGGCCTCTGTGTGGGCATCCCCCCGGGCCTGCAGCAGGGCAGAGAACTCTCTCAGCACTCCGGCACACTGAGAGGCTCCAGGGGATGGCCCCAGACGAAAGTCCCAGCTCAGCCGCTCCACCAGCTCCTCCACTCGACTTTGGACCATGACGAAGGCCTCAGTCAGGCCACTGACCATCAGCGAGCCGGGCACTCCAGGCACCAAGTGGGCAGATGTGCTCCAAGTCAGGCAATCCAGGAAGAAGCCCTGGGCTCCCAGAAAGATGCAGTGCAGTTTGGGTGGGTAGTGGATTTCATTCTGTAGCTCTGGGCTACAGAGACCCTTCAGGTACTCCTGGGGGGAAAGGGAGGGAAGGGAGGTAGGAAGAAAAAGGAAATTGCTGGAATCTTAAGTGGTCCGATAGCCTCTTCCAGCCCACTGCTGTCTCCTGGGCTCCAGGATGCCTGGGCAGAGAAATGGAGCCCTATAGATCCTGAAAAAGGTGGGGATTAAAAGAGGATGGAGAAACTCACTTCTTTCCCTTTTCAGTTGACAACCTGTGGCTGAATTTCCATTTAGAACTCGACTCAACTTAAGATATCGTTATAAGTAATTGGCTAAAAGGCTGTCTCTTCTAAACATTTCTGTGTGTTTATGTATGTTGCATATTTCCATCATAATGATCAACACTAACTTTTACAGAGCTCCTGCATTACGCCTTACGTGCTTTATCTCATTCACAGCAAGTTCAGTGAGGTGGATACTGTTATTATTCATACTTTAAAGATAAGGAAACTGAAACTAGGACTACAAGGATAGTATTCAGTGGTGGTGCCTTACTGGAAGCCCTGACTAACTCCAGAGGAAGCAATGTGGGCTTCCACCACACAGTGAATTCCTTGGTGGGGCCTGCTTGCCCAACCAGATTATCTCTGTTCTCCCCAAGAGTACACACTGATTTGACCTGAATCACTTATTTCCAAACCCTGGCAGAACCTGGCTCATTACAGCAGAAATGAAACCAAAACTCTAGACAGAGAATGTGCAAGTTCGTCAAAGCTCAGGGCCAGTGAGACAAGCAAGAAATGAAAACCCTCCCCAGCCCCTCCTCTCTCCTGCCTCCTCGGGGGAGGGAGTCATCGTTTCCCCGGAAGGGTCAAGGAGAGGCATTCACCTTGGCTCTGCTGGCGTTCTCTTTGGGGCCCTCCAGCTGCAGCCAGATGTGAGGGTTCTCAGGACAGTCCTTCGGAAGGACGCTCATCCCCACCCTGAAGATGCGCTCCACGCGGGGCAGCTGCTCCCGCACCTTGTCCTCGGCCTCCGCAGACACCGCAAAGCGGTCAGGGGACGAGGAGCCGGCCCCCCAGGTAGGCATGGCTGCTTGGCCGCCCGATCCTGGGAAGAGGAAAAGCAGCTCAGAGCCTTGATGTCCCCTCAGCGCAAATCTTGGTCTCCTAGCCTAACCAGTTAGCAACAGGTCGCACCTAGTTATCAAACCTGTAAACAACCCAGGAGGTAACCAGCACTTCAGTCCAGTTGGAATAGGGAGGGAATGTCAGATTATCTGGACACGGGGGCCTTCTCCCCGGAGACGAAGTCACGGATAAACAAGGCTGTATATCTGGGATGGCCGTGTGGCCTTTGGAAAATGACGACCACGGCCCTGAGCAGGAACGGGGAGGAGGATCCAGCTGGGTCCGGAGGCCAGAAGGAGTGGACAGGTGACGACAAAGAGTCCCTCTCCTCCGGGTCTCTGCAACCTCCGGGTCCAAGACGGCCTCTTAGAGATGACTCCTCACCGGGGCTTGAACTGGGTTCTCCTCTGGGGTCCCTCGTCGGCCATTTCCAAGGTTCTGGCCACTCCCACCCCTCCCCATCCCCCTGCTGCCCCCCTCGGTCGCGCCACGCGCCCCACGCTGGGCCGAGGGGCCGAGCCGGGCCCCGCCCACAGCCGCTGGCGGCTGCCGCCCCCCGCCTGCGCTCGGCGCTGCGCCCTCTGGCTCCCGCAGACCGGGCGCGGGGGAGAGCGCGCCTACCCGCCTCGCCGCCCGCTGCGGCCTCGGTCCCACCGGCGCCGCTCGGTGCCCGCCGGCCCCAGCTTCGCCCGCGCCCCCGGCCCAGGGAAGAAGGGCGGGGGGCCCGAGTCGGGGCGGGCCTTTCCGATTCCTCACCCAACGGGGACCTCTCTTCCCCACATCACAAACAGTTTTTTGAGTCACTTCCTGGCCGGGGGCGGAGTCAGCTGGGCCCCTCCCGGGGCTGGGCCAGCACGGAGCCCCGAAGAGCGCCCCCGCCCCCGCCAGCCGCCAGCTGCTCCCCGCCCCCGGCCCGAGCCCCGGCCGCGGCCCCGGCCCTGGCCCCAGTCGGGTCCCCCCCTTTCTGGACGCAGCAGGGAAAGGAACCTTCA
>SJYA01001560.1:1234041-1259798 GCA_006410615.1 Neotragus moschatus | reverse complement strand
GATGATGATATAGAAGACCAAGAAAAGAAAAAGACTGGCCCAGGGTCACAGGATAGTGACACCCTTGACCCAAGCACTTTCCACCAAAACAGTTGTGGGGAAAACACAAGAACATTCCCTTTCTTCCTACAGCGGAAAAGATACTGTTATGAGGGCTGCTGACTTATGAAGGATTTTTGAAGAGGGGAGGAGTGAAGAGGAAGGGGCTGTCAAACATCTGCACACACTCACACACGCATACGTGCACCCAGTCTCACACAGACACCCAGTGGTCCCAGTTCCAGCCTTCAGTGCTCTCCGGAGGGGCTGCCCTGGGATTCTGGTTGTAGCCCTCCTGTCTGACTGTCTCATTTCTCCTCTCCCTCCCAAAGCCCAACTGCTGTCATTTTGTGCCCTGCCAAGGAGGAGGGCACTGCAGTGACAGCAGGAGTGAGAGGCAGGACAGAGTCGTGGGGCATGGAGAGGAATGGAGAGAGAGAGACGCCAAACCAGGTGACCAGGAGTCCCAGAGAGAGCGTGCTGAGAAGCAGGTTGAGGGGTGGTGAGAGCCTGGGGGAGAGGCGGGAAGAACCGAAGAGCAGAAAGAGAAGGCTTGCGGGTCACAGAGCCACTCAGCCATGCTGGGAACAAAGCTATACTGGCCACCAGGTCCCTCACTCAGCCTGGGGTTGCCTTTGGCCCTCACATTTCTGGCCCTGAGGGCCGGGTGGGCCCAGGAGGGGACAGAGCCAGTCCTCCTGGAAGGCGAGTGCCTGGTGGTCTGTGAGCCCGGCAGAGCTGCTGCAGGAGGGCCAGGGGGAGCAGCCCTGGGAGAGGCGCCCCCTGGAAGAGTGGCATTTGCTGCAGTCCGCAGCCACCACCATGAGCCAGCAGGGGAGATCAGCAATGGCACCAGTGGAGCCATCTACTTCGACCAGGTAATCCCCCTACCCTGCAAAGAGCTGGAATCACTGTCCAAGCCCACTCTGCTGCTAAGGAAATGGCCCTGCTGTGGGGCCCGCTGCCCGTCTCCTTTCCCTTCACTCTCACCATACCTTCCTTCCCTTTCTCATCATTTCTTTTAAGTCTGTCCATTCTTCCTGTTTAGTCTACTTGCTACCCCTTCCTTTCCTTACTCACTGCCCCTTCCCCCAGTGCTATGGCTTCTCAGAGCCCCAGGCATCCCCGAGCCCCACTCAGCAGGGTCTGCTTCCCACAGGTCCTGGTGAACGAGGGAGGTGGCTTTGACCGCACCTCTGGCTCCTTCGTGGCCCCTGTACGGGGCGTCTACAGCTTCCGGTTCCATGTGGTGAAGGTGTACAACCGCCAGACTGTCCAGGTGACCTGAACCCTAGGCCCTGTCCCATCCCTGGCTCAGGATGGGGAGGGAGGAGGGGAATGCAGGGGACCTCCCAGTCAGACTTCCATTAACCTACATCCTGGAGGGCCAGAAGCAAGAGGGGGGACGGCCTGCTTAGCAGAGATTGGGAAGGAGGCACAGAGTCCAATACTGGCCACCTCTCAGTCATCCAGGAAGGCGCACTGAGCCCCAGCTTCCAGAGTGTCTCTCTGGGGAGAAAAGGAGGGAAGTGGGGTTCCTGGGACAAGGGCCAAGGAGAGGTGCTAAGTGGATTCCCCTCCCCAGGTGAGCCTGATGCTGAACACGTGGCCTGTCGTCTCGGCCTTTGCCAACGATCCAGATGTGACTCGGGAGGCGGCCACCAGCTCTGTGCTACTGCCCCTGGACCCTGGAGACCGGGTATCTCTGCGTCTGCGTCGAGGGAATCTACTGGGTGGTTGGAAATATTCAAGCTTCTCTGGCTTCCTCATTTTCCCACTCTGAGGACTCAAGCCTTTCAAGGATGGAAACCTAGTCCCTGACCTTTGCCCTCTGCCCTCTGCCCCAGAAGTATTGTCTTTAAGCCAGGAGAGAGATGCCCTCTGGCTGCATTTTTATTCCATTTGCTTGCATGGGACCCTGTGCCAGACATCCAAGGGGAAGAGTAGAGCTCTGGTGTCTCAGGACCTGCCCTTCTTACTCCACCCCAACAACTGCCCCCTCAGCCTCCCACTGCATCTCCTGCCTGCAGTCCTTGGGTCAGGGCAGGGTTTGGCAGGTAGGGAGACCTGTGCTACTTTACGGACTCTGCTCTTTCTGTCCCCCACCCCCCCTAACCCTGCTTCCTGCTTGGTGCTATTTGGGAACAGGCGGTTCAGGTGAGCCTGACAGGCCCCTCCATGGGACCAGATGGACCAGCCTCAGCATACCCAGCAGGCTCCTTCCTGTGAGGAGTGCCAGCATTACAGATCTCAGCCATTGCAGTCAGAAGCTGAGCCAGCACTGTGTGGGCCAGGGCAGGAGGGAGGCTCAGCCACTAGCAGAAGTGTAGGGAGGGTGGCAGAGCAGCCGAGAGCCCGTGACTGGTGCAACAAGAAGGGGGCATGCACCCAGCCTGAACACAGTACACACTTTCGTGTACACTGGGTCAGCCAGCAGACGGTGAACCCAGGCATCTATTTGTGGCAGATTCCAGATGAACTCTGGCCCTCATCTCTCCACCCAAGACATGGTGTGTGTATGTTTGCTTTGGCTGAGAGCAGGTATACAGAGCTTCTTTTGGCAGCTGGAAATAGAGGTAGGTCACACGGAGGCCATGGTAGGTGTGCAGG
Source organism: Neotragus moschatus (assembly GCA_006410615.1). NCBI lineage: Eukaryota > Metazoa > Chordata > Mammalia > Artiodactyla > Bovidae > Neotragus > Neotragus moschatus. The sequence continues at coordinate 1,257,149 of SJYA01001560.1, read as the reverse complement.
CATGGAATACACAGTGACTGTGGCTGCCTCCTAGAACTGCTCCACCTTCATAGTCTGAAGTTCAGTCACTTCATGCTCTGACCACCACTTCCTTCCTCTCAGCTCTCTCATTGACCTCCACTGTACCTATTTCACCCCGGAAAAGACAATGGCACCCCACTCCAGTACTCTTGCCCGGAAAATCCCATGGATGGAGGAGCCTGGTGGGCTGCAGTCCAAGGGGTCGCTAAGAGTCGGGCACGACTGAGCGACTTCACTTTCACTTTTCATTTTCATACCTTGGAAAAGGAAATGGCAACCCACTCCAGTATTCTTGGCCTGGAGAATCCCAGGGTCGGGAAGCCTGATAGGCTGCCGTCTATGGGGTCACACAGAGTCGAACACGACTGAAGCGACTTAGCAGCAGCAGCAGCAGTATCTGTTTCACACATTCCATAACCTCTCTGTTTTCTCCTGATTTACAGCATCTTATCCTCCTTCTCAGACTTCCTGTTAGCTTGGATTCCATGGTGCATGCCTTCAACCACTCTCCTGCCAGTATTATAAACTTTGTCTCACCTCTCTGTCCCATTGGCCCAGCATGGATGACTCTATCAGTAAAGTAATTAGAGAATGATGGTCAGTGAGACGCTATAGGATCACTAAAGAGAGAAGATGCTGTTACAGCTAGGCTCACGGATTACAGGATACAAGGAGATATGTTGTAGAGACAATAAATGTAAAATTGTATGGTAGAATCAAATAAAAAAGGAATTGGTAGTGCTTGAGTTAAATAGGAGGTACCAATGTGAATTTGTGGTTTTCAAAAGAAATTACTTTTCCAAACTTTATCACTAAAGTAGCATAAAACAACATCAGGGGAAAATCTGATGTGCATTCTTAGCACCTGGATCTTTGCCTCAAATATTACTCACCTTTAAAGGCATTCAGGCTCCCTCAGAGAATAGTTNAGAGAGAAGATGCTGTTACAGCTAGGCTCACGGATTACAGGATACAAGGAGATATGTTGTAGAGACAATAAATGTAAAATTGTATGGTAGAATCAAATAAAAAAGGAATTGGTAGTGCTTGAGTTAAATAGGAGGTACCAATGTGAATTTGTGGTTTTCAAAAGAAATTACTTTTCCAAACTTTATCACTAAAGTAGCATAAAACAACATCAGGGGAAAATCTGATGTGCATTCTTAGCACCTGGATCTTTGCCTCAAATATTACTCACCTTTAAAGGCATTCAGGCTCCCTCAGAGAATAGTTCCATGCCATGAATGACTCTAGGCCTCAAACATATTAGTGAAGACAAAAAGCAGAGATTTTTTTTTTTTTTAATGTATAGGGTAGATCTATGAAGCCAAAGGAGCAAATTTGAATAGACTTCCACAAGCTGGCCTTTGTGGCATTTCTGAAAATTTGATAATCAAAAGGAAAATAATGTAGTTAATTGGAACAAGGTGAATTTTTAAAATCCACAAGTCTGTTGTGATATTCAAAAAGAAAAAAGCAACTATACAATGTGCAAAAATGTAGTTAATATACTGAGTGAAGAAGTATGACCATAATAGGATATTTTTAGTTAATTTTGATAAGTAGAAGAGTATAAATATAGCAGATATTATATTTATTCATAAGGTACATTTAGTTTTCTTATCTGCAAAAGTAGGGATGGGTGGATCAAGAGAGCTCTGAGTAATTACAGAAAAAAATTGGAACTGCACCAAAAATGAAAGAGATTGATTGGTACCATCTGGCCATATATTACAACTAGGAAGAAAGAAATTCCCGCAGTGTGTTACATGGTGATGAATTAGTCAAACATCCAAAAGATAACTGCTCACTGCTCAAACATGATCCTTCATTTCTTGGGAAAGAAAGCCTCTATACTACCCTACTAAGTATAATCAGATTACAGTAACAATAAAACCCAAAATAGTACTGGCTTAAATGAAATGGTAGATTATTTCTGTCTCACATAGAAGAATCTGCAAATAAAGAGCCCAGGAGTGGATGGCAGTTTTATGAGCATCACAGCCCACTTTCCTTTCTTGCTGTTCTACCACCTTTAGCATATTACCTTCTGACCCAAGATGGCCCCTTGAGCTCCAGCCATTACATCAGCCTTACAGTCCCCAGGAAGGAGGAAGGAAGGACACACCCATTTCCTTTCAAAGAAGCTTTCTGAGAGGTACATCCAACAATTCTGATTGCATCTCATTGGCTAGAATTTTGTCATATGTGTCCACATTGAGTAGGGGTGGAAAGGCTAGAAAATAAGTCCTTATTTTCCAGGCAGCCACGTCCAGCTAAATGTCAGGAGTTACATAAGAAAGAAAGGGAAATTGGATATTGGGGAAAACAGCATTATCGGAGGAGTTTGTAATAATGTAAATAAGCTAAATTTGTAAATGATGTCAGTAAAGTTATTATGTTAGTTTTCTATTGCCCTGTAACAACTACCACAAAGTTAGTGTCTTAACACAATGTGCACTGATTATCTCACAGTGTCTATAGGTCAGAAGTCCAGCAAAGCATGACTGCATTCTCTGCTCGGGGTTTCATTAGGTCATGTAGGCAGGGCTGCCATCTTCACTGAACTGAAAGAATCCACTCCCAAGCTCATTTAGAATTCAGTTCCTCGTAGTTGCAGGATTGAGTTTCCTACCCATCAATCTTTGGGCCAAAAAGGTCAGGCCGAGTACTTCTCACAGTACTTCTCTGACCTACCCTTAGGTTATATCCCTGACTTTAAAAATTCTCTAATTTTAATGGCTCATATGATTAGATTGGGCCCACACAGATAATCCAAGAAATCTCTCTATTTTAAGATCTTTAACTTTAATTACATAGAAAATGTCCCTTTACCATTAAACGCAGGAGGTTGGGGTATGGACATCTCTGGGACATCTGCATGTTATAATCATTAAACTTAAAGATGAAATAACTAAAGAGAAAGTATCCAGTTATAACATACTCATTCGTGGGAAAAGTGTGGACTTGAAAAGTTCCAGTGATGTATGATGTAAACGCCTGCTCATATTTTCATCATCTTAGAAGGTCAAGTAGTTCCCAGGTCCCAACCAAGAATTCACAATTAATGATAATAATTAATAACTTGATTTAACAACTCAAAACATCATCTCACTGAGATAATATTCTTCTATTGGATACCTAAATTCAATAATTGATCTGAACTGAGATAATGTCCTTCTCTTGAGTTTACAAACCCATTTTTATAATGAATGTAACTGTAAAAATGTTTATAATCCTTATAAGATACATGTGCTTTACCGAAATGTTTGAAACATGTAGAGAAGCTGACATAATGATGATTCTACTGAAATGTGTAGGAAGATTTAAATTTGCGATCAATGTTTAGATAATTTGATTTGCAAAATGTGTAGATTTTGACTTGGTTATATAAATAGTGTTTAAATATATAGACAATTTTTGCATAAGTGGTTTTGTGAAGTAAATAGACAACAAATAAAGCACAGATGGTGGCTAGTGTTCCTCTCCAGACACAAAAATCTCCTAGGACTTTAAGGAACCTAAGAATAGAATCCAACTGTCCACCTTCTCTACACCCACACCCTGGCAGCTGATTGCTACAAAGAAAAGTCCTGCTGAAGGATATGCTGTGCTTCTAAATCCATGGTCTCTAGCTGCCCCTGGTCCTCTGTCCTCCCAGCAGTTTTTCTGTGGTTTTCTTTGCCAGCTTCTTTTCTCATCCTCCCCAGATTCCAGCTTAAGATTCTATTCTCTCCTTAAACCTCTTACTCTTCCAACTCTGCCCCCACTGCCCGCAGCAGACTCTTCATTCTGCTTCACTGAGAAAGCAGAAACCCCAGGAGAGACCCTTCCACCAGCATATCCGGAAACTCACCGTCCTCCTCATCTCTGCTCCCTATTTGGCTCAGTAGAAGTTGTGTCCTTCTCTCTGTCCAGGTGGCTATCTTCATCCACCAGTCGTGGATTCCGTTTCCTGCAAACATAGCCTTTTCTTTTCCTCTCCTCCCTCCTGTAGGTTCGATGTTTCCCTCCTCACGCCCTCCTTCTGTTTAGCTGTTAAATAGACTCAAGTCTCTTAAATCTAAAACAGAAAAGAGAAGGATGTGGAAACAGTGGTAGACACGTGGTTACCTTCAGCTTTGTATGCTAGTGAGCGTCAGCACTCCTCCCTTTCAGAGCCAGATAGCTTTGTGCACAGATTGCTCACACCTTAAGTCAACTGTGGCCTCTGCTGCTCTATCTGAACTGCCCTCAGCTGGGCACGCAGGACTCCCGAGTCACTAATGTCACTATCGTCTAGTCCTCTGTCGCTCAGGCTCTCCCTAACATTTGACCCTGTTGGCCACCCGCTCCTTCTAGAAGCACTCCCTGGCCCCACTTCCCTGACTGTACACGCTCTAGGCTCTCTCTCCAACTCTCTGCTGAGGCCTTTTTCAGGCTCCTGTACCCCGGCCCATCTCCTAAATGTCAGTTTCCCTCGAGGTTCTGTCTTAGAATTCCTTTTGTCCTGATGCACTCTTCCACAGTCTTTAATCTCTGCCCAGAACCTCCCCACTAAATCTCAGACTTATACATTGCCTATCCCACCTCAAAGTAAACCTGCTAAAATTAGTCTTTCATCCCTAAATCTGTTTCCTCCTGTATTCTCTGTGTCTAAAAATAGACCATCTCTGTTGCCCCAAGGAAACACTAGTCACAATCCTGCCTCCCTCTCCCACGACCCCCATCCAGTCACTCACATCCATCAGTTCCATCCATTGTTTCCCACTCATCCTGGCTCAAACTACGACATCCCAGATAGAGTTCTATGAAAGCTTCCTAACTGGCCCCTTGGCCTTTGGTGAGTCTGTTCTTCACGCTGGGGTTTCCATAGTGATCTAGTTAAAAGAGCTTCACTGCCTTAAAGCCTTTTAGGGGATTGTGGGGGAAAGAAGAGGGTCTAGGATTAAATCCATATTCCTTAATGAGATTTTTTAAGGTCCTTTGCAATCCAGATACTGCAATCTCCTTTGATTCATTTTACGCCATCTACAGAAGTGTAGAAACTTACAAAACAGCACCATTTATTAGCTGAGGGAAAATGGCACCCCTTATGTGTTGGGGGACATGTAGCTGGTTATTAAATTAAGAATATGCAGATTATGATCTGTTAAATGAGGAGGCACAAGCCACCACATGGGATCAGCAAGTAACTCCCTCGGGTGCCCAGCTGGGGAAGGAAAAACCTGCAGTCATTTTGATTGAAAGTAGAGTACAATCCACAAAGGAAGTAGAATTGAAAGACTTATTACTTAGAGATCCCAGAAACCAGGAGCAGGGAAAGGGAGGCAGTGAGCAAGGAGAAGGGCAGTGCTCTGACCCAGTTCACGTGTGAACAGGCTAGCAAGAGCGTATTACGTATAAGGTGATTGGGGTGCAGGTCACTAACTTTATACAGGTTCAACTCTAAATGGTCATTTTCAAAGGTGCCCCAAGAAAAGCAAGTGGTAATTTGGGGCAGGAATCCTAAATTCAAGTCCTTACCAAATGTCCTCTGGGTCATTGTACTGTAAAATGCCTAAACAGCAACTCGAAATAGCTTTTTTCTCATTATAGCTCAGAAAGCAAGGGCATGACATTCAAGTCAAAATTGATCAGGGCCAAGAGAATTGTTCTTGGACCCAACTGAAGTAGACCAGCTCTTTCAGTTTATAAATTGTCTTAATCCGGACCAAACTGAAATGGAGAAATCAAACTGAAATGGAGAAATCTTAATATACATTGTACTAATGTATATTAATAGAATACATTAACAAAAGATGGAGAGGCCATAGATTAGTGGGGAGAAAGTAACTCTAGCAACAAAGTGAATATACTTATGTGAGAAACAGTAAATATGGTGGTGAAGGAGGTGAGTATTGGAGCCTCTCACTTAATAGCTGCACATGACCTTCAGCAAATTATTCAACCTCCCTTGCCTTATTATCTTCCTCTACAAAGTAGAGGAAACATTGTATCTATTCACAGGATTGGAAAGCACAGACCAAGTATCTCATATATGTAAGTTACTGTTACCATAGGAACTAAGAAACAAGTCAAAACTGATGCACCTCCCAAGGATTCTTGGACAATCTTTTTAAAGTGTGTAGGATTTTTGTATTGTTTTATTGTAGCCATTTACCTGTTATAATGCTTCTTTCTTTCAGATGTGTTCACGTCTACCCAGAAACACAAGGATATCATAAAGAGTCCCTAGGGAAACACGGTATAGCCAGGCTTAGGGGGTGCCCATCTCACCAGATAGTTATATATTAAAAAAATTTTTTTATTGGAATTTAGTTGATTTACAATGTTAAGTTAGTAATCTAAGTACTTTTTAATGTGAGAATGAGATACAGTATAGAATGTTCTCTATATTTTATTTATGTCTGGGACTGTCTGATGACTTTGTAATTTCTCTGGTTGAGACTTGGGAAACTCAGCTGCCAGTGCCCAAAATGAGAAAAGGAAACTGTGATAGAATAAAGGAGAGAAGCAGTGACTAGTGATTTGCAGCGCCCACAGTGCTCAACTGTGGAACCATCTTCTTTATTTGCCCCTCTAAAAATAGGGGGAATCTCAAATTGGATTCTTGTAAATTGTTCGACAGTGAAGAAGAGAAATCTCACCAACAGGAGGCTTATAAGCCAATGTGTGTAAAACAGGAGTATTGCTTACAGTTCTCTTGAGTAGAAAGCAGTGATTTTGCCAAGCCCCTCCTGGATCCACTTCCTCTTAGGAGTTATGAACCTTTCACTTACTGCCCTGTCCTGAGAGCAGATGCATTCTTTTCAGTGAAGGGGGTCAGGGAAGACAAGACCTCTCTGGATCATGAGAGGCTTCAGGCTCCTGTGCTGTGGGCTCCTACGCCATGTTCCTTCCCTTACCATTCTGCACTGTATTTGCTTGTTGAAATGCCTCCCTCACCTGGCAGTGGTCCCCAAAGGGACAGAGACCATGCCACTCCCGTTACCTCCACCCACTCCGCACTAGACAGGGCCTGGCACACAATAGACGCTCTATAAATGCTAAGTGACCGTGACCACGTGAGCCGGGGAGCTCTCAGGAAGGAGGATTCCTTCCGGCCCCTCCATTCCCTGACCAGTGCTGAATGGACAAGTGAGAAGAGCAGCAAGAAGCAGACACCTGAAGCGTGGAAGCTTGGCCAGGGTTAGGAAGGTCTCTGAGCCTGAGGGGCAATACCAGTCAGCGTTCTAGGAAGAAGAGACGTATGAGCTGTATAATTGCCTTTGTCTGTTGTGGCTGCTATAACAAAAACAGCAGAAATTCAGTTTTCACAGCTCTGGAAGCTGGACGTTCAAGATCAAGGGACTGGCAAATCAGGTGTCTAATAAGAGCCCACTTCCTCACTTGCGGATGGCCATCTGCTCATTGTACCCTCAAGTGGTGGAGAGAGGAGCTCCAATTTTTCTCTCTTCTTACAAGGACACTAATCTCATCTTGGGGGCTCCACCCTCATTACTTTATCTAAACCTTATTACCTCCTCAAAGCCCCACACCTTAATACCATCCCACTAAGGGTTGAGATTGCAACTTATAAGTCTGAGGGGACGGAAACATGCAGTCCATCCCGGTGATGAAGGCTTACTCCATACCCCACACCACAAGAGCCTCTTTGCATGGATTATTTCATAAGATCCTTGCACCATCCGAAATTTAAGAATTGTTAGCCTGCACTAGACAGATGGGAAGACCAAGACTTCAAGAGAGGACCACATAGGTTGCAGCCATGGAGTCAGTATTCAAACCTAGTTCTACTGTGTTTCCAACACAGCCAAGTTGGTTCAGCATGGAGGCCATTCTTACACCAGCCTTCATTCATCTTCATTCCCACTTGCTCAGTTGTGTCCACTCTTGGTGACCCCATGGACTGTAGCTCGCTAGGCTCCTCTGTCCGTGGAATTTTCCAGGCAAGAACACTGGAGTGGGTTGCCATTTCCTTCTCCAGGGGATCTTCTCTACCCAGGTCTCCTGCATTGCAAATGGATTCTTTACCCTCTGAGCCACCAGAAAGCCCATAATTGAGTCTAAAGTTAAAACAAACAAAAACTTGAACATTAGCTCCATTTTGATCCATTTATTGACAAATCAAATGGAAAAAAAAAAAAGGTCACAAACAGGTATAGTAGTATAAATGTGGTTAACGGGGAAATGGGTACAGCACTGGGAAAGGAGAGTGAGGTTGAACAGACCATCAGAGGGAGGACGAGGAAGGGAGGAGGGGGGGACATGCAGCGGGAGGAGGGGGGAAAGAGGTATCTGCTAAGAACCCCACGGCTCACCTTTCAGTGTGTCAGCTGTCACCCAATCGTTCTTTCCTGGACAGAATTAACAGCTGGAAATGGTTTAAGGGCAACACCTAAGTAGTTTGTCTACAAGATTTGGGAGATGGGGAGTTGGATGGAAGATGGGTACAGGATTTTAAGAGCTTCTCTCACTTGAACCCCCATCTACGGTGAACAGAGAACTAAGAAGCTTCATCCTGGTCCCAGCTCAGCCACCAACTCTGTGTGACTTTGGGCAAGTCACTTCCCCTTTCTGGGCCTCTTCCTTTGGCTGTAAAACAAGCAAATTGGACCTGATGGCAAGTTCTACTCTGGCTCTAGCGATATCAAGTGTTTTGGCAACATGAGCTAGGCAAGGAGATTGGCTCAGCTTCGGAGAAGTTAAACGACATAGAGACTCAGCCAGAGTGACACAGTGCTGGCCTCCACCTCGAACCCTCTCTGTTGGCAGCAGCAGCAATTCAGAGGGTGAGTGAAGGCACATACCTGTGGGAAACGCACTGACTCATCTTTGCAAAGAGTGGCTGGGGGTGCCAGGGGAGGGCCAGGATTGTCTCTACACAGAAGGCAAATCAAGGGGACTAGGGCAAGATGGGAGAACCCAGACAAAGCAGCCACACTCTGTAGGGTCTGGGGATGCAGCGCACAGGGGCGGTGGGAGGAGGAGGCTGTGGGTTTTGGGGTGGGGCTGGAATGAAGAGCCACACCAGCACCACACTGTGCCAGACTGCTCATTTCAGTGATCCCCCCGCCAACCCGAAACAGAGGCCTGGGCCCCTTGGTCTAGTCAAAGCAGCTCTTCAGGTAGAGATGCCGCACTTGGCATCGAGATCCTTGACTCCTGTAGGGTCCATGTCCTTAAAGACAGGGTCAGGGAGTATCTCCATTGGCTGGAGTCAAATGAGGTAGGCTGACTCTCTCCCCCTTGCCCTTCCAGAGCCGACAGGCAGGACGAGCCCACCTGGCTGGCCATCCTCCCACCCCAGGTCTAAGCCTCAGGGCCCAGGACTGCCAGTCCTTCCTTGATCGATGGCCAGGGCTAGCCTGGCCTGAGAAAGTGGTCCATGAGACTGAGGATGGGTGCCTCTCCTTAGCCTGCATGGATTTGTCTCAGCTATTACGGCTTCAAGGGCAAAGGTTTCCCAAATGGACAGATAGGGGAGGAGCCCGTATCTGGGGTTTCTGTTTGACAGGGGAATGTGGTTTCAATTCTGAGGTCCGGAGCTACACCATTTCATGGTCAGGACAGCCAGGAGTAAGATTCTGAGCTGTGCGTGTGTACATGTACATTCTCACTTGGGGAGAGACACTGAACTTGGCCTACCTCAGGAAAGGAACTCTCTGCTCCCCAGGGTAGAATTGCCAGAGGCCAACATCTGACAGCCTTCAGCAGATCCTCCCAGTACCCCATACTGGGGATGTTTCATAGGGACGCTGGTCCCCAGTTCAAGGCAGTTCAGCAAAGCTTTGTGAAGTAACTTCTCTACAAAAGGCACAGTGAAGAGTCCCGGGGGTAGGGGTGGGGAGTCTGTGAGAGCATGCCTGGGGCAGGGGGAGACCTAGCAGCAGCAGCCCAGGACCCTGGGGGGGGCTCCCCCACTGCTCCAGCTCACTGCTCCAAGACCTTGAAGGACAGCGGGGTGACGCTCTTGGCAAAGGGCTTCATCAGACTGCTGGGATAGATGCACCCAAGCTTCTCCGGGGTGGGGAAGCCCCAGACCCTGTAGAGGGACGGGCTTAGCCGGTCCCCAATATAGAAGGGACCCACCCACTTGGCACTGCTGCCATTCCTGGGGAGGGACAGCACGAGGACCTGGTCCCCCACGTTCCACTCCTTCTCCTGCCTCTCACGCTTGAAACGCCTATTCTCGGCCTTTTCGCNAGCCCCAGACCCTGTAGAGGGACGGGCTTAGCCGGTCCCCAATATAGAAGGGACCCACCCACTTGGCACTGCTGCCATTCCTGGGGAGGGACAGCACGAGGACCTGGTCCCCCACGTTCCACTCCTTCTCCTGCCTCTCACGCTTGAAACGCCTATTCTCGGCCTTTTCGCTTGTCTTCTCGGCCAGCCTCCAGTGGAGCTCCAGCAGCTCCCTCGTGAGCTGTAGCAGGAATAAATCCATCTTGAGCCCTTCAATGTTCGCACTGCTCATCTCCCACCACAGGGGCTCCGTCAGCCTCTCCTCAGCTCCTGTCAGGATGTGGAAGGGCGAGGCCTGGCTGGAGGAGGCCCTGAAGGCCAGGTGCAGCAAGGGCAGGGAAGCCGCCCACTTCTTGCCATGCAAGAAGATGAACTCCTTGAGGGCCCTCTTGAATTCCCAGTAGGCCCCGGAGCTCGTCAGGCAGGGAAACTGGAGGTCCCTGCTCGGGGAGGCCACATGAACTCCCAGGGCCAGCCCACAGCTCACCAGGACGTGGCGGGCAAACTGGGGGCCCTGGGCAGCCTCTAGCCTCACGGGAATGCCCCACCTGGCGAACACATGCTGAAGCAGCAGCTGGGCCACAGCCGTGTGTGTGTAAGGCTTCAGCGGGAACGCCTCCACCCACCTGGTGTTGGGGTCGGCCACGATCAGCACATGCTTGTGGCCCTCCTCGCTGACGGTGACCGGGCCCACCACCTCAATCTGCAGGTTGGACCAGGGGGCGGTGGACCTGAGGGGCCACAGAGACTCAATGACCTTCACCTCACTGCCTAGGAGATTCCGGGGGATGCAGAACAAGCAGCTCCTGCAGTAATGTCTCACGTGCTCCTGCATCCCTGGCCACCACCCCAGCAACCGCAGCTTCCTATAGGTCTCCTCGGGCCTCTGGTGGGCCCCCATGGGGCCATCGTGCACAGCGAAAATCAGGTCCCTCCGGAGCTGTCGCGGGACCACCCAGACCCTGGGCCTCTTGTCTCCCTTGAACATGAGCAGGCCGCTCTCCTTGTCGAGGCTGAGGGAGCTAAAGGCAGAACTGAAGGGTGAGGAGTTGGATACCTTCTGCCCGGCCTGCAGCTTGGCCATGATATCGGCCAGGGTGCCATCGCTCCGCTGCAACGCCAGCAAGTCAGGCTTCTTGCACACGGTACGGGGAGTCACTACGGGGGCCGGCACGTCGTTTGGCAAATTCCAACACTGATCGCCCCCCTGGGCACCCTCCTTGGCTAGGGTGTCCACCGTCACAGCAAACAGGGAGCCCCGGTAGGAGGTTCGATAGATGAACGGGAGGGATGAGAGGCCAGAGGTGAGGTCTATGATGTAGGAGAGCAGGCTTGGGTGAGGTAGTGGGGTCCCGTCAGAGGAGAGGAAGCCCCGAGCCCTCCAAAGGGGCAGGAGCTCCCAGAGGAGGCTGAAGATCCAGTTGCAGTGCGTGAGGAAAACAATGGGCATGTGGGACTGGCCAAAGCGCTCCAGGCCACAGGCCACGGCCGCCAGATGGGCATAGGTCGGGGTGTAAGGGTAGCAGGAGAAGGAGAGGGAGACAGGGGCGCTGGTGGGAGACAGCACATAGAGACCGAAGCCAGCACACCACTCATCCTCCCGATAAAAGCAGTACCCCGACATGTGGATGCAGACAAAAGTGGACAGGTCGGAAAAAGGAGGCAGAACCTGGAAAAGCCGAGGCATGCAAGCTGTGGGAGTCAGCAGCCGGTTCTTCCCCAGCAGGCCCTGCAGAAGGGCCAGTTCCAGCGCTCTCTTGCCCTTGTCCTGTACCAGGAGGGCCCATCTGATCAACCACGCTTTGGCAACCCTGCGGCCGTCCCATGCCTCAGGGTCCACAGAGGTCCGGGAGGCGTAGAAAAGGTCCAGGACCACAGGGGTGTCCCCAATGTAGCGGGAGAAATGCTTGAGGGCCCAGGCCACAGCGTAGGGGCTGTCTCCCCCTGACTGCGGGCCCTCGCTGTCCTCGTCGGGGAGGAGGGGTTTTGAGGTATAGGCTATAGGGTGCTTCCTCCCCGAGTGCTCCTGGTACACAACGGCCGTCAGGGCCACTTGGCTCACCGTCACCTCCAGGTGGAAGGGCAGCTGGGGGTTGGGGACCGACAGGCAGAGGGCGGACACCAGGGCCCGCTTCAGGGCCAGGAAGGCCTTCTCATGGTCCAGCTCCCACCGCCAGTCTGGCTTCTGTTTGAGCAGGCTGTGCAAGGGCGCCGCAAGGGCCTCATAGTCGGGGATGACGTCCCGGTGGGAGTCCGTGAACCCCATGAAGAAGGAGAGGGCGGTGAAATTGCTGGGGATGGTCAGCTGGGCCAGCTGGGCAAGGACCTGCTGGCAGGGAGCCTTTCCCTCCCAGGGGATGCCCAGCGAGGGAGAGGCCACCGCCGGCTGGAGATCGATGTCCAGGGCCTCGTCTTGGGGGTCGTGGAGGCTGAGGCACCGGAGGATTTCCTCTGAGAGGGAAGGGCACTCAGCCCTGAACACGGACATCAGCGAAGAGTCCAGGTCCTCCTCCTCCTCCTCAGCCGGCTTCGGCATCTCCTGCTCCTCTCTCCGCTCCTCGTCCTGGCTCTCCTCCTCCTCCTGCTCCTCCCTGACTTCTTCCACATTCTGCAGACTCTCTGGGGGGCCAGGGTTCGTGTCTTCCCTCAGCTCAGAGACGCTGGCCGAGCTGGGAGGAAGGGTCTTCCACACCTTCAGGAAGTTGCCAATGTCGGTGTCCAACCTACACCAAAATAGCAGAGCAGAAGGGTCTGATGGAGGAGGTGGGGGACAGCCTGCCTGACAGGCCACCTGAGGCGAAACCAAATGGCTGAGTGCCCCTGAGGCCAGGCCAGCCTCCCACACAGGACGACCTGCCCACAGATACTCCCTCCAGCCCCAGCATCCACTAAAAAGCAACGTCAGATATTCATCTGGGCTTTGAAGGCTTATTTAATCAAAACCTCACTGACCAAGTGACATTTCCTAGCAGTTTTAAGCCAATGGTTTGATAAGAATTAGATGATTGGTCCTTCCAACCAGACTCTAGAGTGAGCAAGCCAGGGGAGCTCAAGAGAGCGAAGGAGGCCTGACGAGGGGCTTAGGAGGCACAGCACACAGACCTCGGCCACAGCACTTTTCTTCAAAATGGGGACACGGGACTGGGGGACCTGACCCAGGAAGCAGTGCCCTGCCCAGAAGGTGCTAACCACAGTTCTCTGCTGGGCCCAGGGAACTGGGAGGCTCCGAGTGGGTGGAAGCCAGAGGAACTGAGTTACTGCAAATCAGTTCTGCCGGCACCAGCACAGTGACCTGGGGAAAGTACTTGAGTCTCAGATCCCTCATCTGTAAAACAAGGATAGTGGTCACATGTGTCTAACTCAAGCTGTGAGGGTCAAAGGGAGAAAGACACGTGAAAAAAACTCCTCTTGGTATATACTCCAGACATAGCACCCCCTGCATGCAATGAAACAAGAATGGGGTGGTTCACCGCAGCACGGATCCCCACAGCATAACACGAAAACTGTCAAACAGCCTCCCATCAACCCCATAAACCTGTCGGGCACTCGTGCAATGGAATAGGGAATGGATGTTAAAGCCAGCCACAGGAACTAACATGGCGCGCACCTGGGAAAAACAATCAAACATGGGGACAGATGCCAGCTGTGGAAGGATATGTACAGTACTGAAGCATGCGTGCAAGACTGTGAAACTGTAAAACCATACTGTAATTAGTTTATGGATGCGCAGATGTGGGTGGAAGTACAAAGACCTGAAAAAGTCAAATCACTCTGCTCACTATTAAGCACTAAACATATGTTGGCTAGCACCAAGGGGAAGCTTCTGGTCAGTCCCAGGAGGAGCTGGGAGGTGGCAGGGGGTTGGGGAGGTCCAGCCCATTACCTGTTTGGCTTCTTCAGAAATTCATCCAGGGTGGGGCCATCACGGCCCAGGGGGTCATCGGGCACCATGAAGAGATTCCCCGCAAAGGTGAAGGGCAGCAGGCTGGGCCAGGACAGAGGATGAAAGGTCACTACGGAGCCCTTGACCCATCCACACCCTGTTGCCAGCTGGAGCTGAGACCAATACATCCTCCCAGCAGGTGCTGGTGAGCACTGCTCCAAGGCCCCTCTCCTTGCCTCCAACCCTCCCCTGCCAGGGGCTGTCTGGCACCCATGGGGAAGGAACAGCCCAATCCCATGGAAGCCGGCTCACCGATCTTTGACCATCAGTTTCTTGGAATTATTCATCAAGACATGGAGCTGCTCATTGGTGACGATGATGCCATCTGTCTCTTCTGCCAGCTTGACCATGAACCTGCGGGGAGAGGGGGGGTCACTATGGACCCAGTACCCAGCCTCTCACCTCCCCAGTCCTCTGAGAAACCGAACTTGTAGCTTCCTGTTGAGAAGTGCAGGACAAAAACACTGCCCTTGATAGTCAGGGAGCCAGGGCTTGAGAGCCCATCCTCATCTGTGCAGCTAGCTGGAGGAGCACGAACCCCCGGAAAGGCAACCTGAGATGCACATCCCCCAACTGTCTCTGCAAACAAAGACCCCTATTTCACACATAGGCATTCACATACACATGCTGAGACACACACACAGAAACCCACGTCCTATCCACATCCACACATACCTCTTTATTGCTTCGGTTTCCATACCTGTCGGTCAAACATAAGATACCTACCCTTGATTGCTGTGAGAATTCAGCTGAATGAGACAATACACTTAAGTGTCTAGCTCAGTGCCTACTACACAGCAGATGTTAATATCCAATACTCCATGAATATTCTTCACCAATTGACAACATTCATGTACGTGCCAAGCCACATACCTACCTGAGTAAACAAATCCATTTTCCAAGGATCACTCCTGCTTAAAAGAGGGCTGTGACCAGGAAAGAAAGCAAAGGCTACCTACTTCTCTGCATTTGCTGCAGCAGTGAGCAATTCCAGCAGCCCCGACCATGCAATTCCACAAGTGCCCACCAGAGGGCCCTTCTGCAGGCGCTAAGTCGCTAGTCTTGTCCGATACTGTGCAACACTATGGACTGGGGCCAGCCAGGTTCCTCTGTCCATGGGATCTCCCAGGCAAGAATACTGGGAGTGGATTGCCATGTTCTCCTCCAGGGGATCTTCCCAACTCAGGGATCAAACCCGTGTCTCTTAAGTCTCCTGTATTGGCAGGCAGGTTCTTTACCACTAGCGCCACCTGGGAAGCCCCACAGAAAAGCTGTCTTCCCTCAAACCCAGGCCTGAATTAAAAGGCACTAGAATCTGTGTGCAATGCAGGAGATCTGGGTTCGATCCCTGGGTTGGGAAGATCTCCTGGAGAAGGGAATAGCTACCCACTCCAGAATTCTTACCCCATGGACAGACCATGGGATCACACAGAGTCAGACAAAACTGAGCAGCTAACCTAATACTTTAGAGTCTTCCCTGGTGGCTCAGACAGTAAAGCGTCTGTCTACAATGCGGGAGACCTGGGTTCGACCCCTGGGTCAAGAAGATTCCCTGGAGAAGGAAATGGCAACCCATTCCAGTACTCTTGCCTGGAAAATCCCATGGACGGAGGAGCTTGGTGCAGGCTACTGTCCATGGGGTCGCAAAGAGTTGGGCACAACTGAGCAATTTCACTTTCACTTTCACTTTAAAGACCTTATGCAGGGTCTAAGCTGCATGCTTAGGGTCTATGCTATTGAAGGAAGGATGCTTGAGTTGCCCCACCCAAACCTGAAGGCTGAGTGGATACCATGTTTTAGGGAGGAACCAAACTTCTCCCTGCCTGGCATGGGAGGTGTCTAAGTGAAGCCAAGACCTGTGCCTGCTAGGCATCAACTCCAGCCCAGGGCCAGTAAGCTGGGAGGGCCTTCTCTGCCCCCAGCAGAGGCAGCATCACAGCATCCCCTGTGCACATTGGACCAGCAGTCACGTTGAGTGTGTGCTGAGGATTGACAAATAGGGAGTCATTCAGCCTTTAGCTAGGAGGCAGGGGCAGTTGGACTCCATTTTCAGAGCCAGGGCTCCAGCCACACACACACCTCCTCCCAGAGACAAGGCAGTGGGAGGAAAAGACTGCAGCAATTCCTTGAGAAAACCTGAGCTTCAACCCAAACTGGCACCCAAATCAGATTCTGGGGGAAGCAGCTTGCTTGAAGCACCAGGAGTCACCAGGATGGGCTAGTCCCATCCAAAGACAGTAGAGGGTTTCAGCCCATAGTTGATGGGGGAGGAAAGCCTATTAACTCAGAGAAATGGGATTGCAGAGTCCCAAATTCAGGAACAGTCCCTGGGCTTGAATAGAACCATCTTGGAGCCCTTTCCTCTCTGTGTTCCTACCTCTGCCTGCAGAGGGCCAATGTACCACACTTCCCTCTCTGACAAGACCCTCTGACATGTTCACTTCCATCTCCCCAGAGCAGACGAAGCAAGACTCTGCCTCACACATCAGCGCAGCCCAAGCCTGGGACCCCACAAGACAAGGCCTGCAAAGCCACACACCTGTAGTCATAGGTGGTGATCTTCTTGCCGTTCTCGAGCTGGGAGGGGGTGATTGAAAGCATCTTGAGGGAGTGTAGCTTTGTCAGAAAGTGGCTCTCTGGAAATGAAAGGCAGAAGACAGTGATGGTCAGAGGAAGCGCTAACAGGAAAAGGCTATGATGGGAACAGAAAGACAAGGAAAAGGAAGGCATGGTGACACTGGAGGGGCTGGGAGGCAGGGCACAGCTCACCTCTCACCCTCCGGTTCTTCTTCAGTTGCCAGGTGGGTATAAACACTGTGACCTCTCGGTGTCCCCGGTTCCAGAAATACTGCACTGCCATGGCAATGCCCCGGCAGGAGAAGAAGTGCTGGAGACCGTGCCTGGAGGTGGGGTTAGGGGTACCAGTGAGGGAGCAATTTTCTGCCCTAGGAATGGCCCTGCCTGTCCATCCCTCCCTCAGAACCAGCCCAGGACAGCACAGGGCATCAGAAATGCCACGGCACCAGCATCAGCACCAACCCTGCCTTCTCTCTTCCCTCCCTCATCAAATAGTGAGCACCTACCGGGTCCACTCACCTGCTCTGTGTGTGTGTGCATGTGTGCGTGTGTAGGGGCCTCCAGGTCAAAAGGAAGAGGGCAACCTCTACCCTCTAAAGAGCTCAGTTTAGGGCTGGAAGCAAACAAACATTTGCTGACCACGACCGTGTGCTGGCAACGTTCTCAGCACAGATTCCACGACGCGGGCAAATGAAGACACCCTGCACGTACTTATGCTGACATATATATACAGCAGGAAGTGCTGTGCAGGGAGCTGATCGCTACAGGTTGGCACGGTGAGGAAAATACTCACTGAGATCGGTGCTGGGCCTTAAGGGCTGGGCTGGACATTTGAAAACTGGGGTTTACAGGCCCCCTGCTATGTGAGGCAGGCTGAAAGGGAAAGATTGTGGGCCTGGGCAGATCTGAACCCAAAGGCCAGCGGGGCCCCTTACTGGCTCTGGGAGCTTGGGCAAGATCCATCACTTCTCTGAGCCTGTTTCTGCCTCTCCCAAGGGAGGAGAACAGAAACCCACCTGGAAAGGCTGCTGTGGCAATCCCGTGAGCACCACCCAGGACACAGCAGCTGCTCAGCATGTGCCTGTCCCCCCCCTTTCCCCCACGGCACCCATACAGAGATCAAGAAAGGAAGCCCCGGGGACGCCAGGCCTGAGTTCCCAGCAGTCCCAGTCCACCCCAGGCCCATGTCTACTCACACCATGGCCACGCTGCTGCCATCAATGACCACCCGCCGCAACTCCGGGTTCCCGGGTTCTTCTGACAGGTCCAGCTCGAAGGGTGTATTCAGGGCCTCGTGGTACCGCTGGAAGCTGGTCACTGTGTTGCTTGCCTGTGGGTGGCGAGTCGGCTGCCTTGGGGTCCCCTCCCCAGCCCCCAGGAGCCCCTCCACCTGAGGCTGGCGCTTGCTACTGGGAGCCAAGGTGCCACTGCACTGTGGCCCCTGACTTCCAGGCTGCCCCTGGCCCTTCAGGAAGGAAGCACTGCCCCTTGACGGAGGCTGGCCCTCGCTCACGAGTTTGCCTCCATCCAGGGTGGACCCCGGACCTGCAGGCGCCTTCTGAGCCCCCGGCGTTTTCGGAGTTCTGGAAGTTTGGGGGGCGGCAGGGGCTTTGGGAGCTGTAGGTCCGGTTTTAGGGGCAGGCCCAGGCTGGGCTCTGGGTGTCTGGGGACCTGCAGGCGATGTTTTGGCTGCCTGCCTTTTCTGAACTGCGGGAGTATGGGGAGCTGCTGCCTTTTGTGCTGTGGGCACCACTTGAGGTGCTGGCTTTGTTGGAACTGAAGGCACTTCGGAGGCTGCACGTTCTTCATGGGCTGCCGCCATTATCTGGGTTTCAGGCACTTTGGGGGCTGCAGGCAGCACTGGACTTGTGGGTGGGGTTTGAGCTGTGGGCATTGCGGCAGCCATGGGCACTTTGAGAGTTTCAGGCACTGTCTTCGAGTCAGGTCCCGACGGAGCTGTCAGCCCCCCTTGAGCAGCAGGCACCCCTTGCCCAGTGGGCGGCGCTGGATCAGGCCCCTCTTCTGGCCCCTTACAATCCCACTGCACACTTCCTTGATCCCCCAGCTCACTTCTGGCTTGGAGCTGGGCTGTAGAGGTCAAAGGTGGCCCTATCTGTGGAAGTCTTGGGATAGACTTATCCTTTACCCCTGAGCCTCCTGAGACCACCAGTAAACTCATGACTTTTTTGGGGGTCTCTGGCCTTGGGCAGTTCTGTAGGGCTGCCTCTCCTCCTGGCCCACCGTCTGGTGTACAGTCTGGGCTTTCCACACTGGGTAGGGGAACCAGCTCCTTCTGTTTCCATCCCAGATTTAAGGGCAAAGGATTCTGCCCTGGCAGCTTGAACTGAATGGGGCCCAGTGGCCTCTGCCAGAAAGGGAAACTGAAGCATGCCTGGGACAGGAGCCAGGCCAGGTGAAGAGAATGCAGTTCATTGATCCTCCAGAAGGTAGCAGCAATAGCCCCTGGCCACATGGGTGCAAAGGTTGGCCCTGGGGTCCAGGCCTTCCAGGGTGAGCACACACTCAGGGCTGATACTGGAGGCTGGAGCGGGAGCTTGTCTTCCCCTCTCCGGACCTGCCTCTGCTGGGACGAGGCTTGGGTGTGATCCACAGGGTCCTGGCTGCTGCTGGCTTGCACTGACCCCTCCTCACGAGCACAGTCCACACCACCTTGGTTGTTGGAAGTGACCCTGGAGGGAACCCGAGTTTGTTGGAAAGGTGGGAAGGCGAGTTAGGTCCCAAACGCTTTCCCTGGGGTTGGGGCGCAGAAACAGGAGAGAAGCCAAACTGATTCTCCAGAACTTACCGGACCAGCTGGTTTGCTGTCTCCTGCTGGGCGTTTGGGCCTGGGGCACCTGTGGCTCCCAGGCTGGTTAATCTCTTTGAATTTTCTGGGCTGCCCATCTCCACAAAGGGGCCAGGACCGTCTCCCACGGCCACCATGGTTGGACTCTCCTTCTGCTGGTGGGCTGGACAGATCAGGAGCTCAGGGTCTGAGCGGGAGTCGGAGGTGCCGATGCGGCTGAGCCACTGGATGATGTCCTCCTTGCCAGCGGCATCCCGCACCAGGCTCAGCAGCAGCTCCTGGACTGCTGGGGGCAGCTGCAGCAGGTCCCCGGCATACTGGTCACCACGGATCCAGACCAGGGCCCCGAAGGCCCGGGTCACCTCAGCTTCCCAGATGCCGCGGGGAGTGAGCAGAGGGGCCGGACCCCAGCGCAGCCGCCCCACCAGCTCCTCCAGCCAGTTCTGGGTCATGATGAAAGACTCAGTCAGCCCGCCCACCATTAGGGAGCCTGGGGGCCCGGGCACCAGGTAGGCCAGGGTGCTCCAGCACAGGCAGTCCAGGAAGAGGCCCTGGGCCCCGAGGAAGGCGCAGTGCAGAGCCGCCGGGTAGCGGACCTCCTTCCATAGCTCCGGGTTGCACAGGCCCTTCAGATACTCCTGCAGCCGGTGGGGAGAACACAAAGGAAGCCAGCTGTTAGGGGCCCGTCACTGGAGCTCACTCCCGTCACTAAGCACGTAAGTTCCCCCGGCTCACCATAAGCCAAATGACCCATTCCCCCCACCCCAACCCCTGCCCAGGACCCAGCCCTCTCTCCCTGGTCCTGCCTCCTCACACTCTCATCTCTTTCCTGGGAGCTTTGACAGATGGAGGAGGGGAGTACCTGGGCTTGGAGTCAAGGGTTCTGGTTCTAGTTCCAACCTGACCTCAATACATTAAGGGTACTGTGAAAAATTTATCACCTTCTCAGGGGCTCCGTCTCCTCACCTGTAAAAACTGGATTAAATGAAACACTCCCAAGGGCCAGGCCTGCTCTGGCATTCTAGAATTGTGAACTAGCTGAGGGACCCTCCAAGTTATTAACTCTCCCTGTGCCTAGGTTTCCTCATCTGTAAAATGGGGATAATGGCTTCCCCCTCACTAGGCTATCATGAAGTTTCAGTGAGTTAATACAAAGGAAGTGCTTAGCTTGAGCCTGGTACAGTCTCTTTCCATTTTTCAGGCTCAGAAAGGCCATATCGC
Source organism: Neotragus moschatus (assembly GCA_006410615.1). Taxonomy (NCBI): domain Eukaryota; kingdom Metazoa; phylum Chordata; class Mammalia; order Artiodactyla; family Bovidae; genus Neotragus; species Neotragus moschatus. The sequence continues at coordinate 1,236,354 of SJYA01001560.1, read as the reverse complement.
TGACCCGGGGACACACAGGCAGCGGGTGACTGGGCGAAGACCACAGCTGCCATCTGTCTGACTCTGAAACCAGAGCTCTTCCACCTCCGCGGGTTGACTACACAGTGACTACGGGGTAATCCTGTGAGATTCTGGTTAATCCCCCTGCAGAAGGTCTCTGGCACAACCTGTAACTGTAACCATGGTAACTCTGTTGTCCAGAGGGGACAGAGGAGAAGATAAGTCTCTGGTCTGGTATCCAAGGGATCCCCACAGATATATACAATGGTTGAGCCGGAAGGGAGGCCTCTGGCTGTCTGGGCACCAGGCCCTCATGTTTCCAGGGCTCACACACTCAGTCTTTAGAGGGCGTGGGGATGGAAGAGGTCGAGTTCTTCCACTCTCTGATTGAGTTCCACCAGTATGACCCCATGGGCTCCAAGGAACCATGGGAATGGCCTCTTAATCGGCCAACCCTGATGACTGCGTTCATCCTCAAGCACCTCCTCACCCCTGTGCCAGTGAGTCACCCCTCTTCCTGCCTTCTCCCCCTGACAGATCCATAAGGAACAAACGCTCCATTTTGGATCTCCAACAGCCATCCCAAAGACCACATGGGGTTCACGGTATTCAGACTTGTAAGAGTTATTCCACCTGGTCAGATTCACTCTTGCAACCTGGCGAGCAAGGTTGCTCAGGTCTGAGCCTACCTCCTCCACCTGGCCCAGGTCAGGGAAGATCCCACATGCCATGGATCAACTAAGCCCATGTGCCACACCTACTGAGCTGGTGGCCTAGAGACTAGGAACCGCAACTACTGAAGCTGCCACACCGAGAGCCTGTGTGAACAGGAGAAGAGAAGCGACTGCAACGAGAAGGCCACGCACTGCAAACAGAGATTAGCCCCCACTCGCCGCAACTAGAGAACAGCCTGCACACAGCACAGCCAGTAAGGAAAGGAATAAAATTTAAACCTATATTGGAAATGGGGTGACTTTCAAAATAATAAATCTGAACTGATATTTATTGAGTCCTTGATAGGTGCCAGGCTCCTTATATACATTAACTCGTTGATTCCTCTCTCAGACACATATGGAAATTACTATCTTCCCCATTTTAAGTGAGCAAGAAAGGACACATGTCTGAGGTGTCAGACAGAGGCTGGGACACTCAGGCACTCTGACTCCAAAGTCTGAGATCTTAACCATGATGCTGTCTATATATGCGTGTGTGCTCTCACTCATTCAGTCGTGTCCAACTCTTTGTGACACCATGGACTGTAGCCCATCAGGCTCCTCTGTTCATGGACTTTTCCAGGCCAGAACACTAGAATGGGTTGTGATTTCCTACTCCAGGGGATCTCCCTGACCCAGGGAGAGAAGAGCCTCATGCATCTCTTGCACTGGCGGGTGGCTTCTTTACCACGGAGCCACTAAGGAAGCCAGTGTCACGTTAGAAAAAAAACAGACAAAGAAAAAGGCGTTTACACCCAGAAAATATCTGGAGAAAATTTCCTGCTTTAAGCCTACCCAGAACTTTACATCCAGAAAATATCTGGAGCAATTTTCCTGATTTAAGCCTACCCAGATCTTTTTTTCCAAGAGGAGAAGTAGAGAAGATGCAAGAACGAAGTACACACAGAAAAATCTTGTGTATTTGTTAAAATATATTGCCCTGTGTCCTGTGACTCATCGGTCAATGTGTAAGTTAAATAAAAATAATACCACCAGACAGCTTACTACTGCTGTATACTTTATCAGTCCTGACAGGATTCTTCTTTCTCATAAGTCAGTTACCATTCATTGTCTGCTTTTCAGAAGCACACCAAATTACGCTGCAGAATACTCAAAAAGTTAAAAAAAAAAAAAAAAAAATGGCAGCACCAAAAAACTCCAGAATTAGGACTAAAGGAGAATCCAAAAAACTCCAGAATTAGGAGTGAAGGAGAACATTTTTTAAAAAGTGGACTCAGGGGACTTCCCTGGTAGTCTAATGGCTAACACTCCATGCTCCCAATGCAGGGGGCCCGNAAAAAAAAAAAAAAAAATGGCAGCACCAAAAAACTCCAGAATTAGGACTAAAGGAGAATCCAAAAAACTCCAGAATTAGGAGTGAAGGAGAACATTTTTTAAAAAGTGGACTCAGGGGACTTCCCTGGTAGTCTAATGGCTAACACTCCATGCTCCCAATGCAGGGGGCCCGGGTTCAATTCCTGGTCGGGGAACTAGATCCCACATGCTTCAACTAAGAGTTCACGTACCACAACTAAAGACTGATGATCCCACAAGCTGCAACTAAGAACCAGTGCAGCCAAGTAAATTAAAAAAAAAAAAA